>BGPR01027437.1:0-20724 GCA_013235015.1 Araneus ventricosus
ATAGAGATCTTAAGCCATTTGCGTCCGTAAGGGGAATAATCCCTACATGAAAAATGATAATTATCACTAGCAGCGCAAGAATGCGTTCGTGACAATGTTCGTTTATCATTAGCCACCGAAATTCACGCTGCAACGTATTATTTCGCTTATGCGTATGCAAATAGGTTAAGTGCATTTCTACAATAAATGAAATTATTTATTTAAGGCAGTGAAGAGGAAGAAAAGAGCCAATAAAGTTTTGTGAAATTCATGCGAATATTGATTATATGAAAACTTTTTTAAACCAACGGGAGTGGTCTCCACTCAACTTTCTCATATACTCCTAACACATGTAGAAAAAAAATGAGCTAAAAGGCAGTCAAAAGAATATTAACTCCTAACATAGTGGTGAAAAAAAAAGCGAAACGAATAAATGTAAAAATAAGCTGATTTCCGAAGGTCGTCCAACGCGGAAGTGGAATTAGAAGCCGGCGACATTACCAATAGGGCTGGGTGTAAGACAAAGAAAACAAAATTTGCAATTTGAATGTCTTTTATAAACCGATTGACACAAAAATTGGACACAAATCTACCATTAAGGTAAGAATGCCACATAACAAATTTCACTTATTAAAAGTAGTTTTTAAAGAAGTGAGTGCGTTCAAAAGTATGCGATTATACAGACCGACAGACAGTAAACCCTTTGACGGATTTGGTCCAAAATTTGATACAAGCCTACATTCCAGATGGTAAAAATGTGTACCAAATTTTATCCACCTAGCTATTTATGTTTGTGAGTTATCGCGTTCACATTAACACGGACATACCGACAGACAGACTTCCCTTGGACGGATTTTGACCAAAATTTGATAGAAACCTAGAAATTATGTGTAAAGACGACATACCAAATTTCATCCCTATAGCTTTAATAGTTTTCGAGTTATCGTGTTCAGAGACAGACATAATTCCAAAATTGTGTTTTTCGGACTCATGGAGGTCTAAAACTCGAAGATTCGTCAACATCTCGAGTTCGAATTTTTTGACGTTTACAATACTTTCTCTTTGTATACTTGATATACGAGAAATTAAAAATAAATTATGACAAAAAACATGCAGCAGAATATTCCATCTCTTTCTGTCCTAGATAAAACGTACCGACATTTTTGTTTTTCGTTTTTCAGTTCCAATTTGTTGCTGGCATAGACTCTCAAGCAAATGTTGTGCTCGCTATCGATGATATAAAACTTGTAACAGGAAACTGCCCAGAAGCCGGTAGGTACATTTCTTTTCTTAAAACGATGAAGGTAGTAAAAATATCTACTCAATGGAATATATTCTGGCCAAAGGTATTGAACAATTTGTAAAATGAAAAACAATTGTGTTAATATGTATAGAATGGTTCACAATCAGTTGTGGAGAATCGTGGGAATTCACATTTTACAGTAAAGATTGATCGCGAGAGCATTTAGGGGATAGACCTAAAAGTGATGAAGAAGGAAAAAATTTAGGTGCACCCCATTTCACGGAACGCTGATAATGATTTGCAACGTTCGTCAATGGTTTTGTTTACGCAGAGGCGGCCCGAGGTAATTTTACCAACAGGGCAAGACAACAATTTGGGGCCCCCCCCCCCAACCAACGTAATTTTTAAATTCTATATTGTCTGTATTTTAAATGCCCAACAAAAGTTTATTTAGAAATATGCATGTTTTACCTGTAAATATGACTTTATAATGTTATGGTCAGAATTTTTTTTAATTTCAGAAATATTTAAGAATATGAGGAAGTCTTACAGAAACTAAAATAATGTATTGAACAAATTTATTTTAAAAATATATGATTTTTTACAATATTGTAAAGTCTCTACATAGAACACTTTTCTTGCCTTTTTATCTGCAAAATCTTTCACAATATTCTCAGTATCAATGTTCTTCAGAATGTCCCGTTCAATTGATATGGTTTCCAAACAAACTAGTCGCTCCTGCGACGTGCTAAATCGCAGATATGTTTCAATCAGTTTCAGTTTCGAAACCTTCTCTTGCCAGTAGCAATAGTTACCTATAGAGTCAGAAAAATCCACTGCGTTAATTTTATAAGATACGCTTAATTCTTTAGTGGCTTTCTGCTATTTTTTTTAATAAGATACGGCCTTATTACTTAGGAATAATGTCGAGCATTTCACAAACATTACTAAGTAGGAAAAATCTAAGATTGAAAAAAAAATTGAGACACGCCTTTTACGCTTAGGAGGGCAGTATAGGCAACGTAAATTTTTGACCCCAGCCACTTTAACTTTACTGATTCAAATTTAATGTCTAAATAAGCAGTTTTTGAGCAACAAACAATATGACAAACTGAAAGAAAACATTTATTTGAGGGTAATAGTGAAAAAAAAAATGTTTTAAATCTCGAGTATAAAAAAATTTGAATTTAAAAATAATTTTAAATAAAATGGTTAAAAAATTTCAAAACTTTTTAATACAAATTTGAATAATTTAATACAAAGTATCCTAAGACTGTTGAAATACGACCTATTGATCTGCTAATAAATTCGAAAACATTAAAAATATTCCAAGCGTAATTTTCTGAATTTAAACGACACTATAGATTTTAAGTCCAGTAAGTTCTAGAACACATTTCTTGTAAATCAAATGGGAGCCCTGAAAATAATTTTAAAAAAATAATAATATCGGGGGCCTCCTCAAAGTTGCAGGGCCGATAGGCAGTTGCCTACTTTGCCTATTTGATAATCCGGCCCTGATCATATATCTTGCTCATCGATATAAAACTTGGATTTATTACTTTTTTTTAGCCGTGTTGCATTTTTTTTTTAAATCACAAACTTATCAAGTAAAAAAAAATTAAAATTTCTGTGAAATAATTTGTAATTTTGCAAGTTTTCTTCTAACGTTTAGCACATTCTGATGATTGGAAGAAATGTAATGGGAATTTTATACGTACAAAATTGGTTTTCAAAAAACAATTTGAATATTATTATTTCAATAGTAATACTTATGTTAAAATCCAAAAAACGTTATTACTCTCAGTACTGTTGTCTATATTTTTGGTTTGCAAACTGGTTTTGGCGTCTTGTTCATCGCTAGATTCTTCACAGTCACTTAAAACGTTTTTCAAATGTTCTACTGCTTCTGGTTCAAGTAATTGCAGCTTTGCTTGCTCTCGCACTTGGTCCTGGTAAACGAGTTAACTTGTTAACTGTACTTATCTAGCTTACCAAAATCCTATAAGTTCTTTTAAGGGGCTATAATGGCGGACAAAAATGTTCCAACAAAACCAACACAACTTTTGTTATAACTTAACCCATTGCGCACTTTTAAGATTTCTGTTCAGTAATGTATAAATATAATTTTTAAAAAATAACTAAAATTTCATTTATGGCATCTTAATATTTTGTATAATTGACAATGTTAGTATTCTCAATATCGAATATTTATATTTTGCAAATAGATATTTAATTCTAAAAATTTTAAAATAACATAGTACTAGAATCATTATAACAAAATTACCTGTGGTGTTGAATTCACAGGAACGTTTTGTTCTTGGTTCGAACTATAAGTTATATTGTCGTTCTTAAAATTCACTGGATTCTAAAGACCTTCTCTGGATTAAATATTTTCTATTTTGATGATTTTTTTTCAAAATAGACGCCTGCTTTTCGTGGCTGCTATCCGTGCCTTTCTTTTCTTATAAAACGTACGTGATTGTTTCTTTTTTTCAGACATTTTAGCGAAATACACAACACTTATAGGCATATCATTATTCAGAAGAAAAATAAAGCGCGACATTCATCAGTTTTTCTTTCAACACAGTGTGCCAAAACGTTTCTTCAAAATAAGAATCCGATGAGAAATGGTGTAGGCCAGGGGGAAAGTTACATTTTTATCAGGTTTAATATTTTTTCGGCACACTATACCATAAAACTGAAATACAATAGTAGGTTAGGGGGAACGAGCCTCTCGGACCAAATGGAAAACCACGAAATGAAGAAGGGAGAGTGTGGAAGGAAGTCATTCCAGGAAAATTAGAGCAGGAAGGGCCCATTTTGAAAGCAGGTTGAGGAAGGGGCACAGTCGACCGGACCGCACCTATGGTCAACCCGATCCCCAGAATCGAGTTGCCCGTGGGTACAGTCGGACCTGTGAATGACCCACCAAACTTTATGGCCTGATGTCCGTGGAAAAGATTTTGAGACCTCTCCAGAGCCTAGAGGCTTGAGCCGAACGCCTTTACGAAAAACTGAAGAGGGCGCCAAATTGAAAGAAAAATTTTTTGCTGCTTTCGCCGGAGATCTCATGTCAATCAAACCATTTTTTTTTCTCCCCTACGTTCCAGCTTTAGCGCCACCCGGAATATGGCGCCACGGGCCGCCTCTGGCTGTGCGCGGCGCTTCCATACATTTTGGGGAAAATGGCAAACATATTCGGGGAGATATAAAGGCTTTCTTTAAAAAATCCCAAAATTTTCAACGTGTCTTTTAATTATAACGGGCGGAGTTTTGAATCAAATTATACGAAACTTACAGAATACGTGGCAATATGTAAGCGAAGCATTATGTTAAAACGTTAAGTAAATACTTTGATTATTAGAGGATATATAAGTGCCTGTAATAAATAAATTTTTACTGCGCATGTGGCAAACTTAGTATCTTTTTTTTATAATTTGGAAGCCATATACATAGGGCAGCTTATATAAAAATTCCATTCCATAGATTTAGAAAAAAAATTGGCTTTACAGCGAGTAGAATTTCTTTTGGTTTCGAAGAGAAACAAAAAGATCAGGGCTTTGCACAAACTGATATTTTTTTTAACTTGAATCTTCAAATAGTTAAAGAATTTAAATATGCTGAATAGCCATTCATACTTATAAATAAAATACATAATTTAAATTACAGTTCGACGAATACCATTCGAAGTTTCAAATTTAAAAATTATCAGTTTGTGAAAAAACCATCATCATTTTGTTTCTCTTAGAGACCAAAAGAAACTGTACTCGCTTTAGTAACGATATCTCTCTAATTCTGAATGGTATTCGACTGAAATTTTTATATAAGTTGCTCTATATATTTGCCTTTGAAGTCCCGAAAGAAAAATTACGCTACGTTTCGCACATATCCTGTAAAAAATAATTTACTACAAATACTCAAATTTCCTCTAATATTAAAAGTATTTACTTTAAATTTTAATACTATTATACTGTAATACTAAATATAATTAATATATTGCCGATTATTCTGTAAATTTCGGATTATTTGGTTGAAAATTCTGTTTGTTATAAACAAAAAATACACGGAAAATTTTGCGATATTTTAAGAAAAACTTTATACTCTGGGCGTGCAAAAATTAAGGACTGTTTCGCAAAATGCGATAAATTTGCAATTTATGCGAAAACAATGGTTCGAAATTAATTGTGGAAAATCGCAAAACATACAATCGAGTATCGTACACATTTTATACTAGAGATTCAGTCACGGGGTCTTTAGGGGATCAATCAGAAATTGATGAAGAGGAAAAGAGATTTCGGCTCACCCCGTCTCAAAGAAAGCTGATAATTATCTGCATATTTTATCAATGGTTGTGTTTAATGTGCTCATTGCTTACATGCAATTTCGTAAAAACAGCATGGATATTCAGGAAGATACAAAGGTTTCTTTAAGAAATTCTAAATTTGCCTGCATGTTTTGTGCTTAAAACATGCAGAGAATTCATTCAAACTATGCGAAACTTACAGAACACTTGGCAATATGTCACAGAAGTATTGTATTAAAATTTGAAGTAAATATGTTGATTATTGGAGGAAATGTGAGTATTTGTAAATAATTTTTAATTGCACATGCGAGAAACATAGCGTGATTTTTACTTACTCTAATACGAAGTATACAAAGAGAAAGTATTGCAGTTGTCAAAAACTTTGAACTCGAGATGTTTACGAATCTCTACGTTTTAGACCTCCCCGAGCCCGAAAAACACAGTTTTTCGAATTATGTCTGTCTGTGAACACGATAACTCGAAAACTATCAGAGCTACGGGGATGAAATTTGGTATGTGATCTTGACACATAATTTGTAGGTTTCTATCAAATTTTGGACAGAAATCCGTGCACGGGAAGTCTGTCTGTATGTCCGTGTTAATGTGAATGCGATAACTCACAAACTTGAATAGCTAGGTGGATAAAATCTGGTACACACTTTTATCATCAGGAATGTAGTTTTGAATCAAATTTTGGACCAAATCCGTTAAAAGGTTGACTGTCTGTCGGTCTGCATAAACACATACTTTTGAATGCAATAACTTCTTAACGAAATTACTTAGATAAATGAAATTTTGTATGTGGCCTTCTAACCTTAATTGTAAATTTGTTTTACATTTTTGTGTCAATCGGCTAAAAGAAAGGCGTTTAAATTGCATATTCGGTTGAACTTGCAATTGCTGTTGTGAATTGGCGACAGTAATCTGCCGCCAATCGGTTGTTTACAGTATGATTCCCTTTCGCCTTGGCGCGGTCTACGAAGGAAATAGTAATATCTATAATAACATTTCTTACTTAAAAAACATTAAACAAAATCTTACTAGTTGTGGTACACTCGGCGGGTCAAATGCACTTTTTTTGTACAAAATATCAAGTTTTTGGGAATTTATAAATTGTATATGTTTTATTGTAAATCACCATTCATAATTTTTTTCTCAAAATACCCAGGCCTTGGATAAATACCCGGGTGTATACCCCAAAAATATATACCTACCCACTGGGTATCTATCGATCCTACATTACTGGTCGTATGCGAGAAAGTTTCGAGGAGGTCACTCCCGCTGGTTCTTTTATAACTTCAAAACCAGATATATAGAGCAACTTATATAAAAAATCCTATTTGAATTCCGTTAAAATTGAGAAAGATGTCGGCATTTAAGGGAGGTGAATTTAGATTTCTCTTTGAGAGAAGCTAAGTAGTGAAGGTGCTTGCACAAACTGATATTTTATAAACTTGAACCTCGAATGGTTAACGACGAAATATAATTTGAATAATATATTTAATTCATAAGTGTACATGGGTATTAGAGATAGTCAACTTTATTAAAATTTAATGTTAGTGTTAGGAGATTCAAGTTTCGGAAGTATCTATTTGTGGAAAACTCCTCACCACTTAGCTTGTCTCAAAGAGAAATTTAAACTCCCCTCAATTAAATGCCGACATCTTTCTGAATTTTAACTGGATTCAAATAGGAATTTTTATGTAAATTGCTCTATATATCTGGCTTTGAAGTTATAAAAGAAAAATTACGCTACATCTCGCACATGCGCAGTAAAACAATTTTTAGTACAAATACTCATATTTCCTCTAATATTCAATGTATTTACTTCCAAGTTTCATACAGCACTTCATTAATGTATTGTCGACTGTTCTGTAAGTTTCGTATAATTTAAATGCAAACTTTATATGTTCTAAGCAAAACACATGTAGGAAAATTTAGGATCCTTTAAAGAAACCTTTATATCTTCCCGAATATCCATGCTATTTTTAAGAAATTGCATGTAAGCAAAGAGCATATTAAACATAACCATTGATAAAATTTGCAGATCATTATCGGCTTCCTGTGAAACGAGGTGAGCCGAAATTTTTTTTTGGCTTCATTAGTTTCTGGTTGGTCCCCTAAATGCCCTCGTAACTGAATCTCCAGTGTAACGTGTATCTTACTTGATTGCATGTTACACGATTCTCCACAACTGATTTCGAACCATAGTTTTCGTATTCAGGGGCGGCTCGTGCATAGGGACTGCTGAACTGCGGCACCCCCAACCTTTTCCGTTGTCTAAATTTAATCAATTTATTTTATTTCGCATTTAAAATTTAAATTTATCAAAAAGCTAACGTAATTTTGTATTAAACGATTACGATATTCAACTGAAACGCGAAGAAAAACCTACGCAGGAAACGGAGTTCACTATCTTATTTTTTCACTACCCGAAGAAGAAGCGCATAGGAGAAAGTACCAATTCAGACGGGAACTATGGGTCCTTACAGCACCGAAATCGGCCTGCGCGCATGCGCAGTCACCCAGCGCAGGCTTTTCCTACCTTTCTCTACCATAATTTTAAGCTGAAAGGGTACTGTCGAAGTCGACAGCTCCCGACGCGTTTGAAAAGGAGTTTTAAACTTTTTCTCGAGCGGAATTTTTTTTTTCGCCTGCTAAAACTTTGAAAAGAAGCAAAGAAATGAAAGATAATTAATGATGAATAAAAATTTAATTGAAAAGGCTTTTTTTATAGTAATGGAATTTCTTACAATCCAAGATTTTTTTGATGATTTTTAGTTATAAATGCTGATGAAGTACATAAGAGAAATTTTTCGTGATACAAATATGTTTTCAAAATTTTCGTGAAACCTAATATTCTGTACCTTTCTATTTGGGATCATGATTCATAGTTTAAGAAGTCTCGATTTCGAATAAAACACGGTTCACTTAAAGGAACAGAATTTCTTACTGAATATTGATAAGTATATTCCCAATTTAAATTATCGCAGTCCACTTTTGGATAGATGTAATAGAATAAATTAATCATTTTTTCCTCCTCTTGGCAATTCCTGTTACTACATAATACATCAGAGCTTGAACTCAGCTTTCTAATAATAAAAAAAATTTCTGGTTCACACAATATGAATCGCGACAGGATTGCATGTAGCTGTTTTGATTTTAATGGATACAAAATTTTTTAATGATCGTACAAGCATCAAGGTTAATGTTTTTGTTCTTTCGCTGAAAACAAAACACAAGTGGTTTTATTTTTAAGTAATTTTTAATGATAATAATAAATAGTATTCGCTTACGCTTCTGTTTATATTAGTTATACTATAACATTTTTTCTCATTAATGAATAAGAAAATTATTTTATTTCTATACTATGCTGTCATTTTAATATTAATTTTTTTTAAATATAGTAAGCAATACAGAAAACGGAACTTAAAAACAAATTTGAGCTTGAATTTTGTATTAAAATTAATTTGTTAAAATGCTTATCTATTTGAAGAAAAGATGTTATTAGTTATCTATTAAATATAAAATACTTAAAATTCATGGGAAAAATCCAACACCAACGGGAGTGGTCTCCCCTAGACTTTCTCGTACACTTCCCAAAAAAAGTGCTTTTTCTCCTCCCCCGCGTAGATAAAAAAATTCGAACCTACTGTAACCCAAGATCCAATGACTATCAGAAAATATTTAGGTAAAGAATCAAATTCAAAGAGATGTATACCGATCTCCACTCTTGCCGGCTCAAGGACAAAGCTACGTAATCCTTCCTCGTGCACATATTGCTACCAGTACACATGCTCATGGAGAAACGGATTTAAAAAAATGAATACGCCTCTTTTTTAAAGGACTGAAAAGAAATTTGGGCACAGATCTATAATTAATGTTAACAACCGTCATACCAATTTTTATTTATCTAAGCCAAAGGGTTTAGAATAATTTTTACAAGTATGCGATTATACGGAACGACAGACAGTCAACCCTTCGTCGGATTTGGTCCAAAATTTGATACGGACCTACATTCATGACGATAAAACTGTGTACCAAATTTTATCCATCTAGCTATTCAAGTTTTTGAGATATTCTGTTCACGTAAACGTGGACAGACAGACTTCCCGTCGACGGATTTTGTTCAAAATTGGATAGAAACCTACAAATAATGTGTCAAGATCAAATACCAAATTTCATCCCCATAGCTCTAATGGTCTACGAGTTATTGTGTTCACAGACAGACATAATTCCCAAATTGTGTTTTTCGGATTCGGGGAGATCTAAATCGTGGAGATTCGTCAAAATCTCGAGTTCAAACTTTTTGACGATTACAATACTTGCACTTAGTATACGAGAAAGTAAAAATATAAGTTGTTAAATTATGCATTACTGCGCAGTGAAGGATGCGCAGGAAGGACAGCACGCCCAAGATTACATAACACGAGCCGCCAATGGATTCGTATTAGTTGCAAATATCTCGCATTTTACGAAACGGTCTTTAATTTTTGCACACCAGTGAATCTTCCCGAATATGCATGCTATTTTTTCCAAAATGTGTGCAAGTATTACGCACGGTAAACAAAACGATTGACGAAAGTTGCAAGTCATTATCAGCCCAAATCTTTTCTTCTTCATAACTTTCTGGTCGGTCACCAAATGCTTTCGCGACCAAATCTTCACTGCAAAATATGAGTTCCCACGTTTGTACGTCCCACGATTCTCCACATCTTATTGTGAGTCTTTATATCCATATTAACTCCAAATTTTTCGCATTTTTACAAATTGTGTAATACTTTTAGTTAGAATTGTACATTCTTAGGAAAATTTTGCGAAAGAAACTTTTAACCGCTTTAAAACTTTTAAGAAACTCTAATCTATCGAATAAGTTCGTTCTATCGAATAATATTTATTTAGAAAAATTTCAAGCATTATTTATAATTTTTGCTCAGAATTATCTCAAAATCTCTATTCGAAAATCAAATCGAGGATAATTAGCTATTAGTTACTAACGCCTTAACTAACAGCGAGTGCTTATTTTACACTCAATTAACACACATAGAGACATTTGAAAAGGCGAGTGGATGAAGGAGGTATGTAACAGCAAGTGTGTTCTGAGATATTTAGCCTTAAAGTTGTCATCGTGGTACTTTGTTTGTTAATATTTTTTTAAGTTCTTAGTAAAATATACTGTTCCTATAAGAGGTAAAAATTTTATTCAGTATGAATTTTGTTTTAATATGAGTTTAAAAAACAAAATAAAATATATATTGCACATACCACCTTCTTACACTCACTAAAGTTTGTGTTTTTTTTTATCATTTTATAAAATGTATGGGGTTATGACTGCGCAATAAAAAAATTTATTGTTTTATAAAAGTATTGTTTGTACATTAGAAAGTAATTTCATTCTATTATATAACATATCAAAATAGCATATGAAGAAAATTGTTCTTATTTTAATAAAAGTAACAGTTTGTATTATACAAGAAGCTTTCAATAAAATTATTGCTCGTATTATCTCATTAACCCTATTTTCATGCAAAGCCTGCTCATCGAACCAGTTGTGTTGGTTTGGAGCGAAGCACACTGTTCCTTAAGGTTTTCAACTTTTTCCTTAGACAGTGTGCCAGTTTTCCTGGTGAGTCTCAGGATGTCTAAGTCATCGATCAGGGAAAATTTCTTTTTCAAATATTATGAATATCTTTATTAATATTTACCTCTCTAAAGAGAGTATAGCGATCAAAGTTCTCTTTGGAAAGGTATGACCCAAAAGTAAACACACGAATCCATTTAATTCCATCACTGAAATGTACTTTTTCATTCAGGAGATCTTTTTTCCTGTTAAAAAGTTTCATCTTTTTGGGGAGATCCTCAGTATCTCTGAAATGGTGTTCCATATCAATAACCATATTTTTTTACTATAAGAAGCAATTATTTCACGATATTTTTGAGGAGTACAAAAATATGGTGTTTTCTTAAATTTTTCTTTATTCGGCCAAAATCCCGAACCGAATCTAAGTACGAATGGCCTACTTCTGGGAACTTGTGGTACATTGTCTTAAATTGACATCTTTGTACAAGATATTAATACAAAAATAATCATCAAAATTTTTTTATTTTGGCCTGAGCAGGAGTCTGCCCAAATTATTAAGTGGAAGAAGGAGGTTTGTGGTATTTTACATTACATACCTCCTTTATCCACTAGAGATATATTTAGTAAAAAATAAATGACTAAAGGAAGAAGGAGTTATGTGGTATTTTATGTTGCATCCATCCATCTTCCATCAGAAATATGATTTGCTGTCACATACCTCCTTCATCACACTGGTATCTAGCTTAAAAATGCTCCTAGAGAGTTGCTTTAAGTACCGAAAAACAGGCCAACACATACCTCCTTCATCCCTGAAAATAACTCAATTTGTACAAAAATGTTACGTACCCTCTTCATCCACTCACCCCTTCATTTGTGTTATTTGAAAATGAAGAGAGAATTATTGATTTATCACCCAATATCGGATTGATTCAAGCAATCTCCTTCCAATTTCAGGCTTTTGTGATTTCGAAGAAGACAAGTGCACTTGGAAAGACGGCCCAGATCTCTACAACTGGGTTCGGAAGACCGGCAGAGCGGGAACGACCAGTGAAACTGGCCCCGACATCGATAACACTCTTAAAACGGTGAATGGTAAGAGTATTTCGAATATATTCGTAATGTTGTGATACATAGTACAGCAACTAGTACTACGAACATTTGTAGGGGGAATGGGGTAGATTGAAACGAGAGAACATTGATACAGTCCATAAATTTTGATGATTGGAATGGCTCAAGATGTTCATATCCCCTCATATACATGCCATTGTAACCATTAGTACACGGCATATTTTTCGGCCATGTGAAGTCAAAAATTAATTTACACATGAATCAAACCGCTATTCTTCTCGTCTAAGTAATTTTTACTCTACGTACGTGTTGTGTGATTTCTTTCACTAATTACGTTTTCCTGCCAGGGAATCTAATCCAAAGTTAGGAAAAAACATTTATTTTTCTGAACTCTATTAAGTTTTGAAGTCTTTTAGCGTTGATTTTGCGTGACCACTTGTTTTAAGTAAAAAAATATCTTGGGGCAGATTGATACAGTTGATTCCGAGGCACATTGGTACGCATCTTCTATGTGTATCAATACGCCATGACAGCAACTACTTTGCAAAATCGTTTTCAGAAATGGAAAAAAAACTTTTAAAAAATCCCTTTCGGCAAGCTGGAAGGCAACGGTAGATTCCTATAGGTAATGTTACAAAAGTAATGAAATATTACATATTGATCAATACAGAGATAGCCAGTGACTTTATTGTTTCGACACATTGCAATATTTATGCCGTGATTCTGTTTTCATGACATTTAATTTTTTATATATCAAGGTTTTATCATTCTACTCAAAAGGGTATGCTAGAATTAGTGGTTAGTATATTGGTCATTGTTTTTTTTTAATATTCCAACACATAATCATTGAACCAGGTAGGAGTCATAAAGAAATAAACATCCCAGTAGTGCAAATATCTCCTAGATAACATTAAGCCAGCCTATTTGACACACTAACAAGAAATTGACAATTGACACGAATGAAGAAAGACTCTAGATTTAAAAATTAATTTATTTACTCCAGGTTACAATATAATTGTGGGAACATTACTTTGCCATATGGTAAAATCACATGACATTTAAACACTACTAGAATGGGCTCATTTAGAGAACTCTCTGGTTACAGAGATAATAGTCACTAAATTCTTAACATATAAGGGAATATAAATTATTACACATTGTGAGTGGCAAATTTAATACGTGTGTTTAAAGCACAGGATATGAATGCAGCCAATTTGAAGAGTAAATTTATATCTCCATCGACGTTTAAAACCAAATACTCAGGCAGAAAATCCCAAAACAATTTTAAGGTTAAGGACAGCAATTAAATGTTGTTTTACCTCATTTGCCATTAGAGCTATGAATTCGTCACAAACAAAATGTGATAAATAACTCACACTTCCCGAACCTGCATTGTCGTATCTTTCTAAGTGATTCTTTAAGAAACTATCAAATTCAGAGAGATACTGAATGCAGCTCAAGAAGTTGTCTCTTCGTTTGGAATCAACATTTTCCCTGTGTCCTCGAAATGCAATGCCCAAACTAGCCAATAATTTCACAGCGGCAACAATTCGCTTCAGAACTTCTCGCCAGAAATTTTGTTGTTCGTGCAGTTGTTTGGCCAACTGAGTATCAATGCGTCCCAAAATCACCGAACGCTTCTTCAAAACGAACATTGCTTCGATATTAAAATGAGAAGATGCGTGCTCTTTTAGAGATCGTGCCGAATTCTTCCAATCGTTGTAACCTGTTATAAATTTTGTTTGATTATTTGACGTAGAAAACAATTCGCACACAAAGCAATATATACATTTAGTTGTCTCTGAAAATTTTAGCCAATCGCGATATTCCTTTCTTCCATTAGCTTTGAAACAGTAGAAATTAGATTCTGATAGATTTCTATGGTATATCTTGTTTCGGTCAGTATATTCAACTTTTAAGATTTTTAATATTTCCTACATTTGATGGCCTGTTTAATAAATAATGATCTCTTGCAGCACCAGATATAGAATGGGGCCATAGAGCAATATCATTAGGAAAATTATCAGAGACACTTACATTTTCTATTATTTTAGAATTATCAGCGGCGTCCACGTGTTTAATATTGCATCCGTCATTCTTCGAAGTTATATTTTCCACTTGAAATTCATCTTTATTACTAGCTTCTACGCTCACAGTTTCTGCTTCAGTGTCTGGATGCGAAGTATTTTATCTTCATGAACGGGAGTTGAGCTTTCTTCTGTATTAGAAGTTGACTGTACCACAAAAGCAGCTAAAAACTTTCTTTGTTTTTCTGCACTTTTTTCTTTCTCTTTTTGTTTTTTACGCTTTTCAGCACCTGACTGAAATCTTTTCTTCTTGTTTCCTGAATTGATATTGAGAAAGGACTATATAAATAAGGTTTCCGTAAGCATAAAATAATCATCATTCAGCCCACAAATTTTAACTTTTGATATTAAAAAAATCGAAATACTCAAGTGTCAGTAAACCCTGCCTTAAGAAAACTAAAAATCACCGAAAACTAAAAAAACTTACATCCATATTTTAGATAGATGATTTAAATTTAAAAGCACCGCTTTAACCAAATTAATTTTTATATTTATTCAGTTTTGTCACTGGATTATGAATATTTAAGCTATTAAATAATCATTTATTTTTAAAAACAATTTCATCGATTATCACGTATAAATGTATGAATAAACTAATGTAGGGGAGAACCAGATTGCTGATTCAGTATTTCCCAGCAGTTGCATTATTGTTTATTGAATTATTGTTATATAGAGTATGCTGTTGATCCGGTATGCAGCACGACCAGAAAAAGAAACTACTCCGGCAACATTTCTTTTGACGTTTTCTGCGATAAAGCTGTTTTAAAAGCATCGATTTATTTGAATGTTGAGCACGGATGAATTAGGGATGATCAATATGAAATCTTACTTCTTCTATTCAGATGGAAAATGTTGTCAATGTATTTTAAATTTAATAAATTTAGCAAAAGGAAAATGAAAAGAAAATATTAGCCATTCACTTTTTTAAAAAATAACTTTCAAGGCCGAAATAGAAGAATGTTTTACAAAATTACAATATAACTTTTAAATGTTTTTCCCCTCGCTGTTTTAAATGTTTTTGATGTACTTTTATTTCTATAATCTTTATATTAAAACGACATTACCCACAGTTTTATTTTGTAATTATTTCTTTGTTCAATAAAACATTCAGATTTGAATTTTTTAATCATGTATCTTGCTTCAATTAGGTATTATTGTTTTCACATAACATATTTATAATAAGCAAATAAAATAACGATGATAAAAGTAAACCTTAAAATTCAATGAATAAAATTGGAAAGAAAAATGTATAACTTATGTTTCCGGAGTTCGCGAATGCAGCAAGCAACCATGAAAACAATGAGCAAACAATAAAATCATCAAGAAACAAAATAAAAATTATTAAGAAATAAAGATTGAACAAAGTAAAGGATTAAAGAATAGACAAGATGAACTTTCTCAAGGCGTCACTCAACCTGAGTGGATTCAAAATAAAAGACAACAAGAATGCTTTTCTGCTTTCCTGTAGTCTTTTATTTTGAACGAATCTTTATTTCTTAATAATTTTGATTTTGTTTTTGATGATTTTATTATATTTATAATAAAAAATTAGCTTATTTATTATAATAATGAATCATAAAATACCGGTTATAATAGCGAGCAAACATAACATAGCGTTAGACAAATTTTATAAATTTGTTTACAAGTGCTTTAACTTTTTTATAATTTAAAAATCAACGTTATTTAAAAACATAATTTACGAAATCATTTACTTCCTCAAGATTTAAATGTATTTAGAAATAAATCTATGCATGAAATGATTTGAGATAAATTAAAGAGATACCCTGAGGAATGCAGTAAAACATTTTCTGAATCGCCATATCACACAACAAAGGCATGCAAATCTTGTGTAGAAGTTCGATAATTAAATCAATTTCAAAAGTTTTATGTTAAAGAGATTCGAATTGACATACGCGGTATAAAAGATTCGAGATGCAATGGGTTATAAAATATTTAATTTCTTAAAGTTTGTTTCTTACTAAAAAAAAAATTTCAATTTTTTTTGTAGTAAGAAATTTCTTTTTTCTTCAAAAATCTTTTATCTTTAAAAAAATATATATATAATCAATCTTTTCACTTGAACCTCCGAATGAAAATTTCTGAACGAATTACGAAAAATCTGCTAAAAAGGGTTTAGGTTACAGTATTCATTTTTACATTTGGTAAGATAAAGAACTAAAAAAAAGGCTATTTTCCCTAATTATGAATTAAAATCATCACTTTATAATTGCAACGTCGTGCAATGCTGATGGCATATCGTGGCAATCCCGAAACGAGTTTTAGTGATAAATAAACATACACCGAATAAAAATTCTTTAGTGTTTAAATAAATAGCAGCATTCGCATTGAAATTTGATACATTTTTGCATTTTGATCGCTGCGAATCAGGTAAATATTTTAATGTTTTATGACAGAATTATTTTATACTATTCTCATTACTGTAGTTACTTTTCAACCAAGCGTCATACGAGTGGGCAACATCTACAAAAGTATCTGGAATTGCATACAAATTATATTTTTATTCTTTCAATTTTTAAGTTATAAATAGAAATTGTAGGTACTCACCTTCTTTTGTGTTCATATTACTTTCATATTTGGTAGTCGAAAATGGATCATTTGACACTTCCATTTCAAGACACTATAAGGTCTCTCTGAGAAGGAAGAAAATTATTTTTCCTTTCTTTTTATAAGATGCGTTTCGCACGTCCTACTTTCTTCTCACTAAAAACAGAGAAGCACCACTTTTCTCTCCAATTATTTTCCACGAAAGAAAGACCAATAAGACTGAAGCCCTTTTACTGTTCTAAAAATTTGTAAAAAGGGCTATATAAACGCTCCTCAAAACACTTAAAGCAAAGCGTGAGTGTCGCCTTTTCAAAGATGTCAATTGGTTTCTTCAATGGGCAAAATTTCTTGCCCCCTTCCTCTCTAGTAACACTTTCCAGCCAAGAAAACCGTTTCTTTTAAAGATAGGCGAATTCCCTTGTTTGTCAGATTTATGACAGTAAAATGAAACTACAGATACTCACAAGAACTGCACCCTTTTCACACAAAGGGATGCAATCCCTTCAGTCTCTCCGGTGGCTTCCGATACCAATGTAAAAGTCTAAATGAGTATTGCGGCTGGACTTTGCACAGATGAGGTGTCCTGTTCAATCAGTCGGAGGGTTGCTCGAGGGTTTCTAGATCGGTTTCAACGTTTTGAAGAAACATCGGTAAATGTGGATGGTCGAATTTCGACGGCAGTAAATCCCCAAAACGGATGTAGAACGTTGTATAGGGTTATCTTATTCATTTGCTTTAGAAAAGCTTACTGTATAGGGAAAGTTCTTCCTTCCTTTTCTTTCTCTCTCTCTCTCTCTCTCACACACACACAGACTTCCTGGGAGCCCAAATTGTCTTATGTTTAAGGGGGCCACTTGGTATCGGAGAATCTCGCCAGTCTGCCACTGGCGATAGGGCTTATTTCCTCCCAATGCTTCGATTCCCACTGTTTTCATTCACTCCTTTATTGTTTTAAAGAGAAGAGGGAGAAACTATTCTGTGAATTGAATTAAGTCTGCAAAATCGTAAATTTGACACCGGCTGAGAACTGCGATGTATGTTGCATAGATTTTGAGGCCCCCTAGAGTCTCGAAGCACGAGGCGGTCGTCTCTAACGCCTGTGCGGAAAACCGTCACTGGTTTTAGACCTCCCTGAACCCGAAAAACACAATTTTGGAATTATGTCTGCCTGTATGTCTGTAAACACGATAACTCGAAAACTATTAGAGATACAGGGATGAAATTTGGTATGTGAACTTGACGCATAATTTGTAAGCTTCTTTCAAATTTAGGACAAAATCCGTCCATGGGAAGTCTGTCCGTCCGCGAACGCATGACCGCACGTATTTGGCTCTCGGTGTTTGACGCGAGGCTATTTCCGCCTTGGCGAGTGTGGGCTTGGCTCGCTCTAAAGAAAACTAAGGATTACATTCTGGGTTTTATTAGGTTCGATTTTTTTTTTATCTACGAGCGGAGAGATAGGGTTTCCATAATTGCCAAGCATTGACACGGGGGTGTTTAGGTGCTCAATAAATAAAACATGAAAACAGTGGGTAAGTAAAAACTAATTTTTCTCTGATAAAAAAATCAATAAAGTTTAAGCAATCTAATAAAATTAACGCGCAGAATAATGAAAAAAGATGAGAAACTAATTCTTTTAACCCAGTCACACTTTAAAGCAGATTTTACTTTTTTTAATTTTTATCATTTTCCTTTTACACATAATCTTAAAAATGGGCGCAGGTCATTTTAAAATTATAATGTCTCAGAGTTTAGGACGCAAACGGGACGAATAGTATACGGGACGTATGGCAACCCAAATTAGAGGAAAAATGACACCTTTTTGGGAAGTATACGAGAAAGTTTAGGAGAGACCACTCCCGCTGGTTTATTTATCTAAGCCAAAGGGTTTAGGAGATATAATTTTCACAAATATGCGATTATACAGTTCGACAAACCATCAACCATTCTACGGAGTTGGTCCAAAATTTGATTCAGACCTACATTCATGATGATAAAACTATGTATAAAATTTTATCCGTCTAGCTATTCAAGTTTTTGAGTTATAGTGTTCACATAAACGCGGACAGACAGACTTCCCTACACTTAGAAGGATTTTGTCCAAAATTTGATAGAAACCTACAAATTGTGTGTCAAGATCACATACCACATTTCATCCCTGTATCTCTAATAGCTTTCGAGTTATCATGTTCAGAGGCACACAGACAGACATAATTCCAAAATTGTGTTTTTCGGACTCAATGAGGTCTAAAAAGTGGAGATTCGTCAAAATCTCGAGTTCGAATTTTTTGACGATTACAATACTTTCTCTTTGTATACTTCGCATACGAGAAAGTAAAAAATATGGTGTAAACATTGTCGTTGTGTCCTGCACCTTGGTTTTCGAGATCGCATTTGTGGTTCTTCAGCTTGAAAGAAATAGAGGAATGAGGAAAAGAAAAAAAGATTGTTCCACTGGCGGTGAAGGAATGTTCTTGATTGCAAATGGGAAAAACTGCAAGAAGGAGTCCATATTAGCGGAGGAGAGGAGATCCACGTAGATGTCATTACTTGTGGATTGGTTACGTCACGCAGAAAAATGTTTCGTGGCAAAAGTCCATAAAGGAAAAGAAAACTTATGGAGATGTCGTTACTTGTGGGTTGGTTAGATCTTGATTGTTTCTATCGCGGAAGGTAACTTTGGCGAAGGTTATATTGCACTGCATGTGGTCTGAGAGAAGAATTTTCGTTTTCTGAAGAGTCTTCTTCTATTAAGTCATGAAACATGTTTAGGAGGTTGGCATTTTCTCTAGCGAATTTCCATAACTGAATTGTTTTGATCAGAGAGCCTTTTATTTTAATTAGATTTTTGAGCCAAAGTGGGAGGTTATTGTCAGTCGGTTTTGTCGCTTGCCACGAAAATGTGAGCAGGCAGGTAGTTGAATAGTGTATAGTGTCTACTGTTTCCCTGCAAGAGGTGCAATTTGTAGCTTATTTACCGAATCTGGAAATAGGCTAAGGATGGGCCATATCCGGTAATGAATTGTATGAAATATTTTTCCCAGCCTGCCGTTTGTTGAGACCCTTGAAATAGCCGCGTGCGTGGTTCCACTTTCTGTGGAATTGTTCTAAAAGATCTGCCACTTTTCCATCATCCAGGCTTTGCATGTGTTTATTAGATGTTTGAGGGGTTTCGGGATGTTATACTTGCCAGGTTCTGCTGTGGTGGTAGCTTGTTTTGCTTACTAATCCGCGATCCAACCAAACTTTGTATTACATTTTGCCAAGAGCATCTGATGTTTTTCTCTAGCTGTCGGTGATGTTGATTTCGGATTTTTGCTGGCTATGTTATATAGTACAAGGGAACTTTACAACTCAAAGCTGACGGGGCTACAACAAAAATTCTATTGATTCAAAAATTCTAATTAAAAATAACTGAGTCTAAACGAGAGTATAGCAAAAGAAAACGAGAATTTTGAAACCAAAAATGGCAATAAAGATTTATTTTTAATAGTTAACAGTTTTGATAAATAATACAAAATCCACAAATCAACTTTAAGTTATTCTGATAAATAAAGTAATAATAATTATAATTTATTTAGTAATGTTTAAAATGACGATTTCAAAAAAATTGTAAGTAGTTTTAATAAACGAACAGTATAAGAACAGTTTTAAAAACTGTACAATATAGCTTCAAAATAAACAATTCATTTCAAATCGAGCGTGTTTCAAAGATTTTTTTAAGATGTTGAAAAGTATTATTACGTTTTATATTGAATATGTTGCATAGTAGTAAAGTCTTCGAATGAATTAAAAGCCTTAAAAAATAATTCAGTTACGAACATTGAGGACATGATGGACATATTTAACGAAAAAAAAAATCAATCCAGAAAGAAAAGCATTTTTTTACAATTTTTAG
>BGPR01027438.1:0-20724 GCA_013235015.1 Araneus ventricosus
GTAAACTGTTGATGATCTCTGTTTCCGTTCACTCTGCATACCACATCTAGTCGAGGAGTCGTGCCAATTGCCTCCAATGCTAAATCAGCGACTTTCCATGATTGTCCTGATAAGGACAAGTCAGTCATTAGCATAAAAGCTCCAGGGTGGCTGCTGTAGATCTGTCTTGCTTTTTAGTTACCTGAAAGTAGAAGCGCCCTGGGTCGTTTTTTCTTCCCAGGGTTAGAGGGGTCGTAGGTGGGTATTTCTTTTATGGCTTGGTTGGTGTGGTTGTCAACACTATGAAAGAACTTTTTAACAAGATTTTTAATATGAGAAATTACGGGAGAGAGTCTGAGGTCTTTGAGGATATACCTGTTTCGGATAAACCAGTGGGCATTAATAATTTGACGGGCAATTATGTTCTGCGTTGCTTCCAGTTTTTGGATGTGCGAGTGAGCTGCTGCCCCCCAGACCGGAGAAGCATAGGTCATTTTAGGGCGGAGAATGGTCTTATACAAAAGTAGTTTGTTCTGCAGAGAAAGTTTCGAGTTCCTTCCGAGGAGGGGGTAGAGTCGGGCTTTGGTAGATCTAGTCTGTTTGTAGACGTTCGTGATATGCTTGTCATATGTTAGGCGAGAGTCAAGCGTAATTCCAAGATACTTGGTATCTTTGCTCCAATTGATAGCTCTTCTATAGAGCTTGGATGGGTCGGGTACCTTTCTGCGCCTTGTGAAGTAAACTGCCAGACACTTGTCTGCATTGACTTTGATTTTCCACATGATCAGCCACTTACCTAACTGTTCAAGATAGCTATTCAGGTCTTCCATAACCTTGTTGGACTCACCGGTGCTCATGACGGCAGTGTCGTCAGCGAATAGACATAATAGGGTCTGGCAGTTCCTGGGGCTGGGAATGTCGTTGACGTAGATATTGAACAGTATAGGTCCAATCTTGGATTCCTGAGCTACTCCGGCGTCAGTTGCGCGTTCCGAGGAGAGATCACTCCCTACTCGTACGGCAAAGCGCCTTCCTCGTAGGTAGGTAGCCATGAGCCTAACTAAACCTCCAGGGATCCGCATCATGATGAGTTTGTATAACAGGCCGTCTGTCCAGACCCTGTCAAACGCTTTTGCGATGTCAAGGAACACTGCTCCGGTGTCCCAGCCTTCGTCCATACCTTCTTTCACAGTTTCAGTTAGGCGTAAAAGTTGCTGAACAGTGGAAAGCTGCTTCCGACAGCCAAATTGGAACGGAGTGAGTTTGCCCTCCGTAGCTTCAATAATTTTTTTGAGCAGGACAGATTCGGCAATTTTACTGAGCGCAGAGAGGAGGCTAATTGGCCTGTAGTTGCCTGGGTCATATGGGAGCTTCCCTGGTTTAAGTATTGGTACCACGATTGGAGATTTCCAGACATTTGGGAAGTAATTAAATTTGAGCATCGCGTTAATTATTTCTGTTAGCCTAATTATTGATTTTATCGGGAATCTTTTAATTAAGGTATTCGAGATGTTGTCCGACCCAGGACTTTTGCTGGCTTTGAGTTTGTTAATGTACTCGGTGACTTCCGAGGGAAGGCAAAAATTAGATTTGTCCTTTGAATCTTTCTTAAGAAAACGCCTGACTCTCTTGCTAACTGTTGCTTCGGTGTGTGGGGGGAAGTTCATTAGTTTTGAACTGGTATTCAAGGACCTCTGCTATGGCCTCGGCTTTCGCTTTGTTAATGCATACTATAGTAGTAGGGGTGGTGAGGGGTGGCATTTTAAAGTAAGACTTTGTGTACTTTTTGACGTATTTCCAGATGGAGCCGTCGTTGGGGTTAAGCCCTTCGATGGTTTCCGTATGCCTGTTTTGATTGGCCTCGTAGTGAAGTTTTCTAAGGTAATTTTGAGCTCTATTATAAAGGTTTTTGTCTCTAGGGTCACAGGACCTTTGGGCAATCTTTTTTAATCTATTTCTTATATGAGTTTGGGTTCTAATTTCATGGGAGTAATTCTCTGTCTGCTTCTCGACCCACTTGCCAGTTACCTTATAGGCGGTCTGGATTTCAGAGGTAAACCTTTTAATTTTATCTTCAATTTCTTTAACATTTTGAGGGTTAAACTTGTTGGTGGGGTAGCTGAATATTTTTTGTTGGAAGTTTTTCCAGTGAGGCTTAAAAATTTTGTTGAGATTGGGGTCCGTGGTGGTATTCAACCAGAATTTGATGGGCAAGTGGTCACTGGAGAGCTCATCTTCGGAAGAGGCCTTGCAATCAACATTTAGATTTCTCGTAACTGCCAGATCTATAATGGTGGCACCTCTCCTATCAAATCGAGTGGGAGTGTCTGGGTAATGACTTTTTGTCCCGTGAGCCGGGCGAAGTTTACTAGCTGTTTGCCAAGCCTACAGCCTCTCCTACAATTCCAGGATCTACTTTTGGCATTGAAGTCCCCTGCTATAAAGGTAATTTTATTGAAAGCAATTAGGCTTTCGAGATCGAGGGTGAAATTTGGGTTGTTTCTAGGGGGGTTATAAATTGAGATGAAATTAATGGGTGGCAGAGGGGGAATAGTTGCAACTACCATGGTCGTTTCGACATAACGTAGGGTAGGGTTGGGAAGGTGATAGTGTGTGATAGATTTTTTAATTAAAATGCCAGTCCCTCTTCTCCTGAAGTGTGTGCGACTGGGGGTAGAATAAAAGTCATAATTAGCAAAGGAACATTTATCAACCCCACTGAGGTGGGTTTCCTGCAGTAAAACAATATCTGAGCTAATTCGGGCGAGAAACTCTCTGAGATCAGCTGCCTTATTGATAAGACCATTCGCGTTCCAAGTAAAAACAACCACATCGGGTTTGAGGTTCATGTTGAAGGATTTTGGGGCCCTCTACACTGTAATAACTCACCAATTTAGAGAATAATATGTACTAGTAAGGATAAACATAAAATGCGTATTGTCACATCCATTTGCTGTTTCCACCCCCCACTCCACCCCGATTCTTGGAATCTTCACCCGTAGAAGTGTTGCTCCCTCTGTCGAAAGTCAGGTCGCCACAACTTCATTACCGTTCACATAGCATTCTATTGTTATGTGTTATCGCTGGAATGAACAATGCGAGTGGTTCTAGAAACAGGCACGTGTGAACGATTTGTTTGCACAGAAATTAGCAACTTTCTTCAAAAATGACAAAAATCGAAAAGATAAAGGTCTGAAAAAATTCGTTATAGGGAGAAAACCACTTCGTTACATGGAGAATATTTTGAATGTTTTTTAATATTCCGATTAAAACTTTCGTTATAGGGAGAAATTCGCTGTAGGGAGACTCTACTGTATTTATGTTAGTACCAAATCAGAAATAAGTATATAAATTGACCTTAAATACTATTGATGCCATTTAGAGTTTGCTTCATTAAAAGCTCCATTGTATTTTAGATTGTGTACCCTTTCACTTAAGTTCGCTTATTTTTTAATAAATTTTTAAATTTATTGTCGACTAAATTTTTATTTATTAACATCTGGGACAATAGAAGTTTGTTAAATCTTCCAACAGGGTTTTTTTCGACTCTGATATAGATTTTTGCGTCATTGAAGAAAAAACTGAAAGTTTTTCGCTGATATAGGACGATATTAAAAAAATAAAATTAATGAAAATTTCGGAGCTCATCGGTGTTAAATTTTAGGAATTTTAGATGAAAGAGTACTGAGATTATTTAATATAGTCTCACGGTGCAAATTTTTGAAATTCGCTTTAAAGTTGAAATTTAATGAAAAAAAGTAATGTTTAAAGTATAGCAAAAAAATATAGAAAATGATAAAATAATACGTAAAAAATGGTGTCATTTACCTGGCCTGGAATTAGACATCATGAAAAATCTAGAATCTAACAGATAAAGAACAACGTAAAACTTTACAAAACGAAATCCGAAGGCTCACTGAAAAAATACTAAAGTGTTCGAAAGACATTTCCGCAAACTTGAACTTCCGTGAACCCTCCTAAGACAATCTACGGTTACCAAATGGTTCTATACCGACCTCCAAAGAAAATAAACCCATTTACCGACTTCGAAATTTCAATATATGTCGTGCTACAAACCGAAACTGGATCACTGAGCGTTGGTAAGGAATGAACGTTTGGAGAATGGCATTGCAGCTCAGGTGTCCTCATCATCTGTTCAGCATTTAAAATACGTGGTCAGTCCCAAAACTGCCCTCGTACAGCTTAAAAATTCGACTTTAATCTAATATAAAACAACAGTATAAGACAGACACAGCCTAAGTGTGAAACTCCAGCATTAAATGAATGAAGCAAGTAATTTTTGTACCCTTGGCCACCTAAGGGGACCTAATCCCCGGTAATGGTACGTTGGACATCCTAGATAGTTTCATTTCTGGGAATTAGATGATCTGCTGCTGTTGTTGGAGGCACAGGGTGTGTGGGTGGAAGTCCATCTGGATCTTGTGGGATCATTGCTGGATCACTGCAAAAACTGGTGCCTGTGAAGGGTAGCTGCTGCTGTGCAGATAACTCAGATCTTTAGATGTGATATTTTAGCGTTAACTGCTCTGATAGGGAAGTGACATGCCGTTTAGAACTGCTCTTCAGGATTTTAAAGTTTCTGGGAAGAATGGGGCGGCAGTCAAGGGTCTGAAACAGGTAGCAAGGATAGATACTCCTAATTAAAATTATAATAGAATCTTCCGGGGTCTTTTACTTTTCGGATCGGGGGAAAAATTTTCAAGTTACTGAATGGCTTCATTAACAATTTTATCAAGAACATGATAGAATTTTCTTGAGACTTTTTTGATAAATTACTTTAAAGAGATTAGCTTAATTGCATTTCTTAGATCTTCATTTCTCACATACCATCCAGCATTTCATATGAGACGGATTATATTATTTTCTAGACTTTCAAACATTCTGATATTTGATTTGGCTGCTGCCCCCCCCAGATGGGGCTTCCGTAAGTAATTATCGGACGTAAGATCGCAGTGTAGACAAGCAATTTGTATTTCCTTTTCATTTACGAATCTCGTGCTTATTAGAGGGAAAAGTTTTCTTTAGGCTACATGAAATTTAGTTTTTATTGTTGTAATATGATTTTTCCAGGTTAATTTTTCGTCTAGTATTACGCCAAGATATTTGGCTTGCTGGGACCAGGAGATTGTTTGCTTTTTAATTTTAACTATTAGTTTGTGTTTTCTTCTACCCTTGGCGAAATACACTGCTTCTGTTTTATTAACGTTAAGCGCAATTTTCCATTTGAAGAGCCAGTCGTCCAGTTTCGCTAGATGCTGGTTTAATTCGGTTGCCGTATATTTATGGTTTTTATTTTTAGCAATAATGGCAGTATCGTCTGTGTTCATACCTAATAATGTTGTATGCGTTTTGAATGTCGTTAAAGAGAGTTGAGGACCGCGGAGATTTTCCCTTCTTGTGGAAGACCTGCTCTCGTTATTTTGGCTTTGGAAATGCTGTTACTAATTTTAACTGCGAATTTACTCTCTTCGAGGTATGATTTTATAGATGCTGCAATAAATGGGGTGGGGTTATTGACGTTCCTTCATCTTGTACTTTCTATTATTTCTGGTAATAACTTCAGAAACTTTTATCTGAATCTTACGTAGAATTTAAATAAGCTCGGTTTTGATGCTTTCCACAAAAATATTATAGATTTCCCCTTTTTCTTTATAAAAATAAACTTAAATATATAAGATAAAGGAACTGTTTGTATATATAAAGAAAAGAATTGTTTACTGTATATATATATATTAATTATTACCAATGTGTATGAAATGACAAAACATTATATTCAAAAGGAAAACCACAAACAATTTAGTAATTTTTTTTGTAAAAACTTCATTAAAAATATGTAAAATTTAAAAAAAATTATAATTGTTAATTATAATATAATATCATAATTCAACTGTAATGGTTCTTTTAATTTTATCAGGCGTTTATTTGTACAGAGAAGCATATTTCTATTTCTGTCTGTGTTTATTTGAAAGCCCAATATTCTCGGTAGCTTATTCTCTAACAGCGCCCCAAGCTATAGATTTTATCTAATTTTTAGAACAAGTGCAGTGCTAACGCAAATCTACCATTTTGTCGTGAAACATTTATTTCCTTTTAATATTGAATACAGTACCCAAGAAAATTTACCACTTTGCACTACCACGTTTGTGTTCTAAATTATTTTATCACAACTTTGAAGAAGGAATGTTATTATTAGTTTATGTCAAGAAAATAATTGATCTTAATAGCCACAAATGATAGAATAACTCTCAAGTATAATCTTGTATAAATTATATTTAATCAAATCAACACATCTTATTTAAAATTAAACCAATAAATTTATCATTGGTGATAATTACAAGTGTATAGAAAGTGAGATAGACTAATGTACATTATAAGCGCCCTACCAAGTCAAGAAACTGCTAAGGATTTCCTAGAGGAAACTTCACAATAAAAGTTCAATTCGTAGAACTGCTGCTTGGCTGGCTTTCGTTTCGACCCCAAACAGGCGAGTGTATTTGGTGAGAAGGGGAAGTTATATACTCTTTACGTTATAAGCAGAATAGATTCTAGTCCGCTTCTAGTGTCCGCATAGGGTTACTGGATTCTAAGTACACAAGACAAAATTTCGCTTTTTAATAAATTTATCCCTTTGTTCCTCGAAAAGAACGTTTTATTGTTTAGAAATTAGAAATGGAACTCTTCATGAATATTTATTTTCTTCAAAAATAAACAAAATGAGATTTTTTGGGGTTTTTTGATTTTTAAAAATTATTAAGTGCATTTTGACGATTTTTGAATTTCACGCATTAATTATAGTGATATGTCGGACCATTCTGAGAAAATTCTAGACTTCAACAGTACGTAATAGCGGTACTGTTATGATTTTGGTGAATTCTAAGCTTTAGACGACCACCTTAAAGAGACAGACGCTTTTCTTGGAACCCCAAGCGAACAGTTTCTTACAAAAGAAAACTACTTCATATAAGGAAACCTAGAAATAACCTGGTGTACTCCAGTGAGAACGAAAACACCGTTGCAACTTGAATATTCCAGTTCAGTGTTTTTTCCCTATCATTTAATCCTAAGAATATAATAAATGCGAAAGAGTTTCTGTCTGTTTGTTATGCTTTCACGGCTAAAGTACCAAACCGATTTGGATGAAAATTGGCAGAATTGTAGCTTGAAACCCAGGAATGGAAATAGGATATGTGATTTTATTATAAATTTAGTATCTTTGACTGCAGACAACAATTAACTAATTAACAAAGAAAGGCCCATTGACTCAGCGATCCGCGATGAAGATAGCTACTTTATTTTTCAATCAGCTGTCACGTGATCCTTAAGAAAAGCGTAAGCATGTGGAATAACTTATTTTTAAATTCAAACATCAGGTGATCATAAAGGAAACTACGATTATGTGATCTTGCTGGGAGAATAAATAAATAATTAATTTGTGAAAAAATAACTGAAATTACTGAACTCGACGTTTGATTTTTAATTTTTTGAGTTTGCAGTCTATTTAATTTTAGTTATTTATATTTGCATCTTTTCCTTATCAGATTTTATTCAATAAATAGATGCGGGAACAGGAATCTATTGATATATATGATATAGTTAAAAGAGCTTTAGATTAAAATTTAAAAACTAATGTTAATTATAACTAAAGGGAAATATATGAAGATATATTTTGTTTTATGTATTCTTTTGAATTGTAGAAACGAATGACATATAGCATGGTGGATAATATATTCCACAGATTGTAAGGGCCTGATGATACCATTGAGAACAATGATGTAATTTATAGTAGCGGAGAATTAAATTAGGTAGAAAACTTAAACGATATTGCGGTAACTGGTACAGATCTATCGTGCTTTGGAATGAATAGACCGCGTAGGATAGAGGAAATTATTAATGACCCAATTCAGAAACTGCCCTACGATACAGAAGAATTGCAACAGTGACTGAGTTCGTTCCACAATTGAACTCAGGAGAAAAAAACGTTTTCGATAGTGCTTTGCACAGATTGAAAGTGGTGAAGGTGGTTATTTTTTCAGAATGCTTCTGTCGGTACTTCGAAGTATTTCCTTCTCAATCTACTCAAAGTAGCTTAGCTCAAATTCGGAAAGACAAAAAATTGCTGACGCAGTAGTGAGAGCTGTAGAATGTTATAGCATTGTAAGTTGTCGGTTTGGAACGAATGTATAATCTCCTCAAAAATAGAGCAGTTGAAGCTTTAAATCAAACCATGAAAGATATTAATAACAACCGAAGAACTCATGGGAGGGATGGCGGTATTGATGTGAGGCAATTTTAGACAGATTGAATCTGTAATAACTAGGTGACACCGATGAATGAAATAAATGTATGTTTAAAGAAGTCTCCGTTATGGGTGCATTTCAAAAAATTCAAACTCACTACGAATATGAGTTAAAATTCAACTGTTCAATGACACTGAGTCAGGACTAATCTTTTGAAAATTAGTGAAGGTCGGCTTAAAACAGATTTAAAAAAATATTAAATTGAAAGGGGAATTTTTCAAAATTGTTCATAGCACAGAGAAACTGATAAGAAAGAATTATCCTGCACTACAAGCTAATATGAGCATTAGAGAATGGTTGTTGAATGGGTAATTTTGGCACTGACTAATGAAAGTTTAAGTCAGATAAACGAAAAAAATATGTCACAAATGGAGGGAGGTATTAAAGAATATCTATATGTAGATACGATAATGGGCAATAACAAGTAACATCATATCCTGTAGAGTTTTTAAACTCCTTATAATTGTCAGGGGTCAGCTGAGATTAAAAGTGAGTGTGCCAGTACTATTGATACGTAACATCGATGCACCGAGACTGCGCAATGGCACAGGGGTTACAAATTACATACGTAAGTCAGAACATCGTGCTAGCTACTGTTATGACTGGCTTAGTGAGAGGAGAGAGTGTTTTAATTCCACGCATTCCGATAATACCGAAGGATTTACCACGCCAGTACAAAAGGTAACAATTCCCTTTAAAAATAGCATTTTCCAGGCTCAGGGCCAGACACTCAAAGTGGCAGCCGTACATTTGGAGAAATTTACCATATTTTTCGCATGGGCAACTATATATAACGTATTCAAGTGTGTCCAGACCACAAAACCTCTAAATCCGTGCATAAAACGTGAAACAAGAAACGTAGTATTCAAAAAAGTATTAGCATAGATAAAAAAAATTACCTAAATAAAAGAGCAGACAAATACAGTGCACTCCTGTTAGTCGTCTAATTATGTATTATCAACCGTCAGATGATTTAATTTCTCCTTTCAATATGTATCGAAACATTTACAATCGTGAATTTAAAAAAATCAATAAATCAAATTCTTCGCGCTCGAAGTCGCGGGTAACAGATAGTACTAATATTACAGCTTTCCTGGAGAGCCAGCACAACATGCACTTCTACTCAATCTGAGTGCTTATAAGTTAAAAAGGGAAACAAACATGGGACAATGCTACAAAGCGAATCAGATTTGACTATGGAAGCCAGGGGAAATAGAATTTATGAGTTTGAAAAAATTCAGTTTCTAAATTTGAAGAGTCGCAGTTGAGATTCTAGAAGTTACTGAGGCTTCATTGGGAGAGACTATTTCGTTGTTGAATATGGATAGAGATATTTGTCATTATTGTGAGCGTATTCGATTTGGTTATTGATAAGCGGATTTTTGTGTTCTGCAAATAGGCGAAAGAATTTTCATGATAGCTTCTTAATGTGGTCTTCTATGCTTTCAATATGTAGATCGTTATGGATGATTTTTCCTCACGAACCAGAGAGCATTGGTCATAATTTTGAGTATTTTATTTTTCAGGGTTTGGATATTTTGCGGTAATTTTTAGCCGTTAAACCCCAAATCTGGGCAGAGTAGGACAGAATAAGCCTCAGAACTTGTTTAAAAAGAAGTACTTTTTTGTTAATTGAGAGAGAAGAGTGGTGCCCTATGAGTGGAATGATTCGATGAAATTTGTTCCAGAATTCATCATTATTATATTTGGCGTGTTGTCTAAAAGTTAGTTTGCTGTCGAAAATTAATCCAAGATATTTAACTTGATTTTTCGATGAGAATTTCTTTGTCTAAGAAAGTGAGGGGCTTGAGAACTTAATTAGAGTGACATTTGCGGAACATTATGGCTTTTGTTTTTTCAGTGTTTATTGCTACTCTCCAGTTGGTGCACCAATTTTAAATTCTGCGTAGTTGATCTTGAAGTGTCTGGATTACGAATTTGATGTTGCTTCCCTGCGTGAGGATGACGTAGTCATCTGCGAAAAGGCAGTTGAGTATCTTATAATTCTGGGGAAAGTCTGAGTTGAAGATGTTATAAACAGTCGGGCTGATGGAGCTTCCTTGTGTTGTCCCTGCTTGTATGTTGCCCACTGAGGAGAGAGTGTGATTGACACGGGCTTGGAATTTTCTGTCAGTTAGGAAATTATGCAAAATTAAGATAACTTAGTCAGGAAATTTGTAGGTGATCAGTTTGACAATCAAACCTTGATACATACGATCGAAAGCCTTCCTTACATCCAAGAAAACACCACTAGTGTAATGCTTGACATTAAATCCGTCAACAATTTTGTTAGTAGCACGAAGAAGTTGATGAGTTCAACTGTGTCTTTCTCTAATGCCGAATTGTTCATTGGGAATGATATTTTGATTATTGCAGTGCTCATTTATTCGTTTAAGGAGAAGTTTTTCATACAGTTTTCCTATGTTGCTTAAGAGGCTTATGGGTTGGTAGGAGCTTGATAACTTGTGGTCTTGATGGGGTTTCGGAAACATTAGCACGTGTGCTAATTTCAAGGATGCTGGGAAGTGACGGAGAGCAAGACATATGTTGAAGATTTTTGTGAGATGTGTAACTGCATTTAGGGTAAGCATCCTAAGTGCTGTATTAGGAACGCCATCTGGTCCGGTGGCTTTAAGAGGGTTTATCTTTTTAATTAAGTTGATAGCTTCCTGTGGCGAGATAATGCTGGGTGTTGAGCAAGTGTTTAAGCTTCTGAGATACTTATTAATTGTAAGATTGACCTTATTGATATGTGAGTTACAGTTTTGTTCTTGGTTTCCTTGGAAAGAATTCTCCAGGCTGTAGCGGAAGGCATTTTCTATCCCAAGAGGCGTATATTTCATTCCATCAGTGTCAAGAATAGGAGGCGTGGGGAAGAACTTTTTTGACAATATTCTGTTCATGTCATAGAGAGTGTTATCTTCGGGGTTTATTCCTTGCATGGTTTCTCTACACTTTTATTGTCGAAATCTTTAATGTCTTTGTGAATTTGCTTTTGAAGTTTGTAAGCCTCTCTTTTGAAAGGAGGGTAGAAAGTTTCATGATAAAGCTTACGAAGTCTATTTTTATTTTGATTTTGTCAAGGATAAATTGAGGAAGCTGTCTAAAGGGGCCCGTTATTAGCTGTAATTTTGTAGAGAGGTTGATCGCTGTGTCAATACAATAGTTGAATTTACTAATACATTCGTCGATCTCTTCTGTAGTGTCCATTTTTGGATTGCCTGGGTTGCTATTGTAAAGGATTTCACAGTAGGCTTTCCAGTTGGTAATACTGATTTTTTGGAAGGTTCTGCAAGGCTGGTACTAAGATTTATTTCGAAGAATACAGGATTGTGGTCACTGGATAAGTCATTGTGAGAAGTTGCTTTTACCGCAGAGATGTTTTCATTATGCCAAAGTCCAACGTGCTGTTAGATGGATGATTTTAGGGAAAGTTAGTTGATTCAAGTGGAGCTAGAAGAACAAGATTGTTGCTTGCTATATGGTCGTGAATTATAGCGCCATTGGTGTTATTGCGTCATTTACTCCAGGCTGGGTGCTTGACATTATAGCCGCCTACTGTAATGCCTTTGGTTGAAGATCCTTTCAATTTCCTACATGTTAATACGTCCATGGGGTGGTCTATAAATACTGGCTACATTGATGCAGGCGTTATTCGGAAGATCCATGGCAATTGTGGTGTTTTCGAAGGAAGATGAAGCTATCGGAGTAGGCTGGTGATTAAAGGAGTTTTTGACTCCTCCTCTATGCGTTGTTCTAGCGGTCCTGTATGCAGAGTAATTAGGGACCCTAAACCTGTAACCAGGGTTGAGGTGTGTTTTCTGAAGGGCAAAGATGTCAGGCTGCCTTTCCTCGATGAAATATCTGAAATCACGAAATTTTCCTTTAAGACCACCAGTGTTCCAGCTATTGATTTAGAGGTTATTTTGGTTCTTGGCATTAAACAGGCTGGATCACATGAGGATTTTTGAGCACTGAGGCTAATTGTGAGAGAAAAGTAGTCATCATCTGTGAAATTTGAGTAAGGATGAGGTTATTTCCTGGATGGTTGGCACTTGGATTGGGATTTGTGGGGTTTGAGCTTGGATTTGAGGAGGAACAGATAAAGGAGTCTGGTTTGCTGTTCTGATTTTATAAATTGCAGCAGAGTTAGGCCAGGCGTTTTGGGGGGCTGGGTTGAATGTGTTTCTGTTCAGCTTGGCTTCTTTTTCCTGTTTCTTATTCAAAGGAATTTGGGGCAGACAGAGAAGTTCGCAGTGTCTGGACCATTACAATGGCAACATTTTTCTTGGGTCTCTGCTGGTTTGACACAATTTTTTTGTAAGATGATTACCTGCACATTTAAGGCATTTTGGATACCTTTGGCAGAATCTGCTGTGATGAAAAAATTCCTGGCATTTATAGCATTGCGCATGGGCTGTTTTTCTTTTTAAAGGTTCGATATTGACGCTCATGTAGCCGATATTGATTAGTTGGAAAATATCCTTACTGTCGGTAGGTTTTCGAAAGGTAACCAGGAAGAGGTCTAGATTTCTTTTTGTTTGGCGGTGTCAAAGAGGGTGGAGTTAGATTGGTTGGAATTTAAAACATTTTAATGTGTCAATGACTTCCTCAATTGGTTAATCGAAGAGAAGCTCGCGAATCACAATTTTCAGCTGCTTTTCGTTCTCCATCTCAAAGGTATGCGATTTCAATTTTTTTATTGATTTCTTTTTCGATTTTTCTGTGAGCATCGGCAGAAGATGGGAAATCTTTAAGCCTGTCTTTGTCAATCATTTTGCCCTCCACTATAGTGTCTGTGATATCGTTAAATGATTTAATAAGAATAGCAGCATTTGTAGGGTTATAAATGATGATAGGAAGAACGTTAACCCTCTTTTCTGCTGCTTGAAGTTTCGGTTGATTTACATCTTGTTGCTGGGAGCTAATCTGATCGGTAGGAGGCACAAATTCTTGGTTTTGGGGCAAAACCGGAAAGTCTTTGTTGTAATTTTCTTCTTCATTATAGAGCTCCATTTCAGGCTCGTAATCTTCTGGAGCGAGGGGATGATATTGGTTTGAAAGTTTAGGATAATATTCAGCTTGTTTAGGTTTTTTGCAATTTTCATCTTTTCACCGAGGAGACCGATGTTTAGTCCGTTTTTCAGATTTCTCTACAATAGAGCGAGTAGTAGTGGAGCTATCACTGGAGGGGTCGGAATGGCAAGGAAATTATCTTGCGGGCAGAATATTTGCAGAAAGCATTTGCATTAGAAAATCGCTTTTTTTATTAGAAAGTTTGAAAAGATTAAATGCAACAGTGTTAGCTTCTTTCAGGTTTTGTTCTTTGTCAAGATGTTGGTAGATAGACTCAAGAATTTGGATGTTTATATCGCTTTCTTCATAGGTGGAGGGATTCATTAGGTTATAATCAAAAGTTTTAACTACATTTTCAGAATTGCACTTTGACTGAGAAGAGGCATGCAAAGAAATGTTGGCACTTACCCCATCACAAGAATCAGGGTTCTGCACTTCTGACATCATCAATCCGCTGGGTTATACACAGCTTGTGGAATGTGCTTGTATGCAATAGCACACACACAATTAAATCCTGTGGAAAAGTTCGCACAAGATTGATAAAAAGCGCCATAAAAAGTGTAGCACACAGTCACTACGCTATGTAAAGCGCGAAAATTCCAAGTTCAAGAGTTAAACACGTGAGAGCTCATAACGATTTAAATCTGAAGGCGGAGCCACGCTCCCGTTATAGTTCTGAACGCAAAAACTACAAATCAGCGCACTAACAGTAGATGGCAGCAGATCTCTGCCTGTCGAGGAGAAGGTGACATCTGGTACTGCAGAATTGAAGCAGCGAATGAGTACTTCCTCGTCGGCGAATCAGAAGTCAAGGTTACCGAGCATCATCATCCTTTGATCGTTATTTAAACATCACGCTCTGAAACATGTAAAATCGCTTGAAAAAGGTCCATAAATCCACTGTGCAACAGCTAGTGAAGACAATGAAAGGATAATAATCGCTTATCTAACGTTGAAAATTGTGGTAATATTTAGATACATTAATAATACACTCAATAATGAGCGGTCCAAAGGATTTCTAAAACGCCATTCTGGTTTGACCGGATTCAATGGCATATAATTGTTTATTATAATTAAATATATAAACCATTTATTTTTCTTATATACTTTCAGACAGGTTTCAAGAAAATTGTCTAGTATTGCTGACAGTGAGTTTTTTATTGAAATATATTGACAAAAAAATGCATCTATTTGCATTTACTTTTAAAACAACACAAACAACGTCTCAAATCCTAAAATATCTCCTTGCTAATATTAGAGTTTACGCTTCTTTTCCTTTTAACTTAATTGTTCCAAATATTGCGCTTTTTACTTGCTAGAGGGCGCTGATTCGCTGTAAGTAACAGTCTGTTGTCCAATTGCACTAAACCTTTTATCAAGATATTTGTGCACGAAATCGTCTTGTTTTCCGCTACATTATTTGAATCACATTTTTTACGCAGCACAGGAGGTAATACAAAAATGGAAGAATCTAATTATATCAGTCATTTCAAAAAAAAATTCGATAATTCAATAATGCCATGCATAAATAAAATTGGAATCCTTATTATTTCATTTACAGTTTATAAAGATCTGTCCAAGAATTGTTCAACATTTGTTGGGGTTTATTTTTTAATCTCCTAAAACAGTGCAGTGAACTTTTCAGATCATAAAAATACTACTTCCTTATTAATGTTACAGTCGACGCTTCTCTTCCTTTTAACTTAACTTTTCGAAATAATGCACGTTCAACCTGCTAGAGGGCGCTGATTCACTCTATGTAACAGTCCATTGTCTAACTGCGTTAAAAGATGTTTGTATAGTCAATTTTCTTATCTTGCCATTCCGAGAACTTACAAATTTTTAGTTCTTTTATGTAATCCATCATCTTGAAAGAGAAGAGAGTGTCAGGATATGGAATAATGTTAATATTGAAGTAATGAAAACTTTCGACAAAATATTTTAGAGTATTTTGTGTTCCAGTCTATTTTAGTTCATTTAATGAAAACTGCGTTTAATGTTTCCAGGACAGGCAGATTCCTTTTTCAGTATTTGTAAAAGCAAATCTAGCCTGACCGTTTAAGATTAATATATTTCAGTTACTCTTTTCGGATGAGTGAATAACATTCCAAATGCAACCGTCTTATATTGATTAAATTAAGTAGTAGAGACCATTTGGTGGAGTAGGGATATGTATATCTCCCATTGTTATGTGCAGAAGGTAGTCTAGTCTGATTTGTAGTCTGGGTTCTTGTGGTTTGGTATTTGATTGAAGAAACTTTTTGACGGCTGCCTTATGAAGTCATCGATCTTTTCTACATGGAGGTCTTGATGGATCACGTCGTTTCTGATATACCAAGGTGCGTTTGTCATAATCCGAAGAATTCTGTTTTGCAGTATTTGGATTTTCTTTCTATTAGAACTGGCTGCAGTGTCCCAAATTTGGGCAGCATATGTTAGGATTGATCTAATTACTTGTTTGATGAGAAGTACTTTGTTATTGATAGGAAAAGGACAGTTACGTGCAAAAAGTGAAATAATAAGGTGAACTTTACACCAAAATTTCTCGGTAATATATTTAATGTGATTTCTGAATGTTAGTTTTTTTGTCAAGGAGGAGTCCCAGATATTTCTATTCTTTGTCCTATATTAAGTTTTCACCAAAGAAACAGAGTGGTTTAAGTTTTTTTTTCTTGTATAACCTTTTTAAAACATCAAAGCGTGTGTTTTATCGGCATTGATGGATATTCGCCAGAGGATTTCATTAAGTCCATGTTTGCAGCTTCCGGATGACAAATAAATTTTTAATTCTGTTGGTCAAAATGGCCATATCATCCGCAAAGAGACGGTCAATAATTGTGTCCCATTGGTGGAAGGCAGACGTGAAAATATTATATAAAAAGGTCTGAGGATGCTTCCTTGTGGAGTTCCAGCTTTTATTTGACCAGAAGCCAAATGAAATTTATTGACTCTAACGTTGAAGGTTCGGTTATTAAGGAATTTGATGATAATATCGATAAGATAAATAGGGAAGTTTAATTCAATTAACTTGAAAATTAGCACATTATGCCACATTCTATCAAATGCTTTCCGTATATCGAGGAATACTCCATGAATGTAGAGTTTTTTGTTAAACCCATCGATAATTGTGTTTGTTGCACGCATCAGTTGATGAACGCAGTTATGGCCGGCTCTGAATCCAAAATGATCAGCTGTTTTGCAATATTTATTTAATCTGATAAGAAGCACCTTTTCATAAATCTTCCACAGTTTGCTGAAAAGACTAACTGGGCGGTAGCTACCAGGAAATTTGGGATTTTGATTTGTTTTTGGAAACATAAGCACTTAGGCTATTTCTCAGCTTGGAGTGAACTGATGAAGTTATAAGCATCTATTAATGATTTTTATTATGAATGTAATTAAGTTGTAGGGGAGTATTTGTAAGACTTTGTTTGAGATCCCGTCATAACCCATAGCTTTCTTTATATTTATCTTCTTTATGATTTCATCTATCTCTTGTGGTGAGAGTAGATCTTGGTTTGAAAGAAATTCTTGGTTCGCTGAAGAAGTCTTTGATTGTTCCATTGACTTTAGTTATTTGCTTGTTATCATAAAGTTCTGGGTTTTCTTTAAATGATGTTTCCAAGGCATTGAGAAATGGATTAGCTTTCCCTAGAGGGGTTTATTTCAAGTCATCTGTGTCGAGAATTGGTGGGTGGGTTTAAATTTCTAGCAAAAATTTCTGTTTACTTCTGTGAAGGGTGGTATTTTCTGGATTGAGGCTGATAAGGAGTTTTCTCCAGGAATTATTGTCGAAATCTTCAATATTCTTTTCGATTTCGTTTTATAAGTTATAAAAGGGGTATAGGGTATATATCTTTTAAAAGGGGTATAGTACGTTATATGCCATTCTTTTTGAAATCTATTTTTGATTTATTTTTTTGTCTGTAATGGTAGGAGGAATCTTTTTAAGGCAGCCTTGGATGACTTTTGATTTTGAAGCTAGGTTGATAGAAGTGTTAATGGAGTAAGTGTTAACTATCCAAGTGTTAACTATTTGGAAATAGCATTTTCAATGTCTTTTATTGATAAGATTTTCGGGTTACCCGAGATAGCGTCTTTGATGATTTCGTTGAAATTTGGCCAACTTGTAATTTTGATAGTGTTTGCCATTGCTGCAAGTTTAAATTTAATATCAAGATGAAAATGACAGGGTTTTAATAGCTAGAGAGATCGTTAATAATGTTTGCTTAACCCGAGGAAGTGTTTTTTGAGGATGTCCAAGTCCAAAGTGCTGCAGTTTTGTGAATTTTATGGAAAGTGGGTGGGTGGGAGGTAGCAGTACAAGATGTTTGTCGATGATAAAGTTATGTATAATTTGACCGTTGGAATTGGAGTGGCTAGAGCTCCAAACTTGTTGCTTTGCGTTAAAGTTGCCTATTGTGATGCATTTATTTGTGAGGTTGAAGATTCTTTTCAGTTCACTCGTATTAATTTTGACATGAGATGGTCGGTAGATGCTGCTGATAGTTAATGTTTTGGAGTCGTTCATATCAGTAGAAACGGTAGTATTTTCAAAGAAGGTGGTGGAGATAGGTGTAGATTTATGGTTGTTAGAATTTCTGATTACTTTTGTTTTGCAACCTACGCGATAGGTTGGACATACGCTTCTGTATGTTGTATAGTTTGGAAATTTCAGAATGCCGGCTGGTCTGAGATGTATCTCCTGAATGACAATAATGTCAGGTTGCCAATCGGAAATGAAATACTTAAGTTGGCGAAACTTCCCTTTAATATCACCAGCACTCCAGTTGACAAGGAGTAAGCTATTGGTGCGATAACTGTTGAACATTGTTCCTAGAAACTAATTATTGCAGGGTAGAAGCTATCTGATTTAAGAAACTACTCATCATCTAGGTAACTTGGTTTATGATTTGGAGTTGGATATTAGGAAGGTCAGTATGATGAAGAGAGGTTGCTCTTTGAACAGGTTTTGGAATGGAAGGCGTTGCGGTGTTTACGGGAGGCACGGAAGGAGTAGCGGGATATGTTATTTTGGCTATTATCTCCGGGTCTTGCCAGGCGTTTTGAGGAGAAGGTTGGGAGGTTTTTCTATTAGAGGGGTTTTGGGCACAACCCGTAAAAGTTGGCCGTGTGGTTACCTCCATAATGACAGCATGTCGCTGGAGCTTCTCTTGGTTTTGGAGATGTATTTGATTGATGAGAGCCTGAATTTTCGAAGCATCCTGGGTTTCTCCAGCAGACGCCACTGTGATGGTAGTGTTCCTGGCAAATGTAGCATTGCGCAGGAGAATTCTTTCTCTTCAGGTGTTGAACTTTAATACGGAGATATCGAATTGATGTTATATTGTAAACTTCCGTTTTTTGGATTTATGAAGTACGACCAAAAACAGTGGTATATTGATGTAATTATTGGGATTACGAAGTTGGTTCCAGAGCTGACATGCAAGCCCGAAATCACTTATATCTTTCAAAATTTTGTTAGTGTCGTAATCTGGCTGGAGGCCGCTATTGACTACTTTTATGACTTTTTCATCACAAAGTTCAAAAGTGTGTGAACAGATTTTTCATCTTTGATTTGTCGTTGCATAGCAGGATGTGCATCATCCGTTGGAGGGAAGATTTTAAGTCGGTTGTTTAGTAACATTTTGCCTGTGATTGTAGTATTTGAGATCTTGCTGAAATTTTCCAACGGTGTCAGTATATTGGTGGGGTCATCAATCACAATAGGTGGCACATATTTACAATGGTTTACAGAGGCATTAGTAGAATAATTAACAGGACCATTATTAGAGACATTAGTATGTTCCATAGGTTTTTGGACACACACTAAGTTGGATAGGTGATTTTTTACTGTGTAAATGGTGAAGAAGTAGATTAGATTGATTATTATTGTGAGGGAAGTGGGAGGAAATTCTTTACTTATGTAAGTCTCTCCAATGTTTTCTATGTCAGAATCCTGGCCTATGTTAGCAAGGGCATCGTATCTATAGCAATATTTATTAACAATATTTATAACAATATTCTTCATGGTGTTATTCATCGATTTTCTTGTTTTCGGTGAAAAGGTATATTGGTTTATTCTTAGGTTCGATTTTGTTTGTGACGGTATTTTATCCTACTCAAAAACTAATTGTACAGTCCATCAAAATGGTATCTGAACGCTGCTTTTTTTATTACGACACTAATTATCGCCCAATAAAACTGTAAATGTTTGCCGCCGTAGACAAGCGCATATAATATTTTTGCATGCAAGGGGTCATCTTCATATATAGTACAAAAACTCATCTTTTTCAAATAGCAACACCTTATTTTCAGTACATATTCAGATTCTCAAGATTAAATTAGCTCGAATATATATAAGATTTTGTAATTTCGAGTAAACGGTTGATGAGTTTTGAATAATTGAAATTTGGAATTCTTAATGTTAAATGACCATGACTGTTTCTTCAATGTATTTCAAAACACAATGAATATTTAACAATAATTCTTTTTTGTATTAAAATACTTAATAAACAAGATAAAATGTATGCATTTTTTAAAAAAATTAAGGTATATTTTATAATTTTTAAATTTATAAGTTAAAAATTTTTGAATAGAAACGAAAAAAATTTGATGCCAATCAAAGGAGCACAACTCGAAATCTAACTGTTCAAAGTTTTAACCATTTACGTCAAGCAGATTTTAAGATATGCAACAATAACCAAAACGTTTAGAACAACCTGGTTTTCGCTTTCTCAAGGTAGCACCTCAACTTTACAAAAGGATTAGCTGACAGGAAAAAAATATCTTAAATCAAACAGAAAACAAACCATGTCTTCCGATGTTGCTTTATATTCAGAAAAATATTTTCTTTTTAAAATAAGTGTAAATTTGAATAAGAGACGAAAAGAAAAATCGATGCATGTTACAGATTCTACTCCTCATACATTTCAAGAAGCATCACATTTAAACCACTAAAATGAAAGCCCTTTATGGTTGTAGAAATGTTTTATAAGATATAAAATTAATAAAAATGCAAAGAAACAAAATTCTGCATAAAGTATGAATTTAAATATTATTAAATGTATGAATAAATAAAACATTATTCAATGAAATAATATAGTATCTCCTTTTGTGTGGATAATATAGTGTTATAAGACATGGAAAAAATGCCTTGTTTAAAAATAAAACAAGAGCTTAAAGTGTTTTGATAGATTAATAGATTTAATTTAAGACTATTACTGGTAGAAAGCTATTAAGTATAAAAAATTAAAATTAAAAATTCTTTCAAGTGATTTCAAATATCGTTTGGTGGAGATTACTTTTTTTGTGGAAAATCGTTTGGTATTGTTCAACAACGTTACACTAT
>BGPR01027439.1:0-20019 GCA_013235015.1 Araneus ventricosus
TCCTTTTGATTGATTTAAATGGAACATTCATGCCAAATTGGAACAAAATCGAACAAGGCGTCTGGTCGTGACAAACACGAAATGCCGAATGGTCGAGTTAAAACAGGAATTCGCTTTGCTCGGTCAATTAAAAGCAATTTAAAAATTTGTTTAACTTAAAAACCTCATGACTGGTCAACCAAATATTTTTACAATTCTGCTCATTTTCTCACGGCATTCACAAATATTTCAATAACTTACAATAAAACTAGATTTAAAATTGCCTTCACAAAAATAAAAGTTGAATATCAAAGGAATTTCAACAACAGTCGCCATTTGCAAGTGTTTACTACTTCCAAACGATAACTAAACCCTCGTATAGTAACTGCACTCATGTGACAAAATGAAAGAAAACCACAATAATACCGAGATAAGATAAACAGCCGGTAGTGGTAGGAGAAAAGACAGAAAAACACCTGCTTTCCAAGAAAGCAATACTGTTCGTGAAGCCTCATGTTACGATCTACTAAGGGATAAGCTAGTCACGATTTCTGAAGACTGACATTAATCAAAATTGGAGAAACCTGAAACGATTCAACTCTAATAGAAATTCCTTCTTCTTGGCTTCATTTCAGTGCATGATAACGATTCCATGAGTTTAGAAACACCTGGCAGATAATGGAAAGACCGATAAAAAAATTGCGACGGATGTATTTGCAATGTTAACTAGTCAAACCACTGACTGACATTACGAAACTCCGACACGGACACGAAACAGAAAGCAGCGTTTTCCCAGCAAATACAAACTAATTTGGCTAAGTATCAGTTAAGTATTTCTAATAAAAAATGGGGATGCTCTCCTATAGACTTTCTCATAAGGATAACGCAATCAGAAATATAATTTCATTTAAGTGTTATGCAACCAAGCGTTCTCAACTGGCTCATTTCAGTAAAAAAATCCTTTAGAAATGCACAAAATTAGCTTTTCCATCGATGACGTGTCATTTTTTTCATCATTTTGATGTTTTCTGGCGATAACTTCGGAAATTATCATCCTACGTCATATTAAAATCCATTGATACCAGTTTGATGAAGTATTTTCCCCAATTTAAAAAAAAAAAAATCGACGTGCTGTCTCTTGCAAACAGCCGCCTTGGGATTGAGGGGCGTAGACTTACCTTACTCAACTGTGACTAAAGTAACTATGTAACTATTAACTCTATAGTGACTATTAGTCTAGTGTGACTATTTAAAATTCTTTGCGATTTTCAACAACTTTGCAACTCGACGGCGACTAAACCGTAATTACAAATTCTAAAATTATTTTTGCAATCTTCAATGCCCACCTTTCTTTGTTAAATGAAACTAAAACCAACTCTCTATATTATTCGGTTGTGGAGCTATAAGCGTTTAACTTTAGCGCGAAAAGCGTCAATTTTTTCCTTTCCCGACACACCATTAGACCACTATGGAGAGAAGCAAGTCTACGTAAAAAAAAAAAGTAAAGACAACACTTGCATACAAATGTATTTAATTTTTTCATTACACAAAGTGGCAACGGGCAAGTAAACAAGCGCAATAATTAAAAATGTGAATATATTTATTCAATTTGAATAGCAACTTGTATTGCAAACAAATATTTGCTAATATTATAAACTAATACAGAGTTCTTACCGATTTTTAAAATTAAAAATCAAGGAGTATTTAAGGAGTTTTCAAAATTTTCAAGGAATCAATATTTACTCATGAAAAAGAATTCCTTTTTTAAAGCACGCAAAAATTATATTAGGGTACATAAAACACTGCTAATAAGTCAAATAAATGTGCTTATATTTATTTCTTTTACAAGTTTTTACTAAGCTGATTTATCCAAGAATACCATGTTAAATCTATATGAATGTAGAGTAGTGCCGCTTAGACACGCATTTTTTTTATATATAATTATACAACTACTCGAAAAGTTCAAATAGTTCATTACATACCATAATTTATCATGTTTCAAGTAAAAACTATTTCCATTAATTTTTTTTTTAAGAATTTAAATTCTTAAATAGCTTTCATGCCTCACTGTGCATCTTATGTAGTGTACAGTGATCCAGTATTCAAAATATAGAGGTGCAAAAGAGACACGGATTTAGATATTAGAAACTGTTTTTCGGCATTTTCATTGCTTATAAAATAGTATATGAAGAAAATAAAATTAACAAAATTTCTTTATTATAACTAATTTAACTAAAATTGATTAATAGTATCTATTTTCCTTCAACTCCACCATCACAATATGTCCTTTGCAACAAACCATATGTTACAATTTAAATAAACATTAAATTTTTCGAAATGATCCAAGAGAAATAACATTCTCAATTTGCACCATTCTATTGTTTTGGTTATTACTAGGAGATGAACATCAAATTCATCTGTTTTAAAATGGTATGCAATATTGCAGGCAATTATTTTAAGTAGGATCATATTTGAAAAGAAAAACATTAACACTTTTTACCAAGAAACATTGTACAGAACAAATAATAAACACTGAAGACGTTTCTTTCATAGATAAAAACCAATAACAGAAATTCAGTAAGTTTTTGAAAAGGCACACTTTATTTAAAACTTTCATCGAGTTCAAGGAAAAAATGTTACAAATTCTAAAGATCTACTTTTTTAGCAATGATTTTGTTCATTAAAAGTTTGACATTTTTCTTTGATTGTTTTTCTAAGCTTATTTAATCTTAAGCCCAGTGGCAGAATACTTTTCAATAGTCTGCAACGGAGGTTGGGTCTCTTAAAAATAGTCTGCAGAATAGTGTGGAACTATAAATATTTTGCTTTCTTTTTTCAAATACTTATATGAACTTACAACTATTAAAATACGATAAATATAAATTAAAAACCATATAACATCTATAATATTTGCATAATATAATCGTATAAATTAATAAACAAAAGCATATGAAGACTAATCTTTTCTTTGGGAAGATAATTAACAGTAATGAAGTATCAAGTTGTTTCAGAAGCAATATTAAGCATACTATACAAATACCTATGCAGAAAATAATATTTGGGTACTTTTCTGTTTTAAACACAGCACTTGGTGTCTTTCTGTTTTGGTGATTTATTCAAAACAATACATCACTAGCTCATATAAATGAAATATTCTTCAATATGTTAGAAGTTATTTAAAAATTTATGCCTCCCGTTTATTGTTAAAAAAATTAAGTATGTCAAAAAATGTCTTTCTTGTATGTTTTTAATTTAAAATGCAATAAATAATTGCCTTTTTTACGAAACAAAAACTTTGAAACTTATTCGCACATTTATCCTGATATGCATTTTAATGGTTTATATGCTAACTGATAAATTGTTCTGCAACTATGCATATATAAAATTTTATAGTATCATTGTTTATTATTTAAAACAAGGAAGAACAGAGCTGTCATCCTTTAAAATTCTTGATACAACTTTTGATTTTATGGAATTTTGCATTTGCACATATGTAGACTGATATACATTGACATAGATACATTTTGAAAGTCTGTATAATAATGAATTCCATATTTCTTAACTAATACTTAGAACGTTTAAAATTGGGGCAATTTCGACTTGAACTCTGTTCCTCATCTTTATCAATTTCAGAATTTGTTCTTTTTTCGCTCCCGTTTTTAAAAAAATGATTGAATTGCAACCGTCGAGATCGATCGAAACTTCGGAGGTTTATTTTCAGCTGGCGTAAATAATGCGAATCGTAATAATGTAGCATCGCAATCAAAACAACGAATTTTATCTATATACACACGAGCGATGAATGCGTTTTACGGAGCACACGAACTCGGCAGTTCACAATCTCCGAAACATAACACGTAGCACCTATAGCCCTGCCTGAAAAATTGAGATGAACCTAGTTAATTAAGATTCCCTGAAAGGAAATTTTATATACGCAGCCGTCTCAAAATAAAAACCCCGTGTTAATTCCAGAAACCAAAAGCCCAGTGCTAGAAACGTATCGGAATAAAACTCGTAGAAAACATTGTCCGTGACCAATACCGTTATGAGGCACTTCAAGGTCGTAATGAGCGTAATTCAAGGTCAGATTACAGTCACTAGGGAAGCCCATTCAGCTTAGGGAAGAAAGAGGGGGGGGCGGGATGAGAAGATTGCACATTTTAGCAATGTGCTTTATATAATAATTGTTAAGTTCTTTTGAAAGTGTGTTTAATAACTTTGATATTTTCATGATGGGATTTATTTTATGAGCACATGATAAACCTCATTACAAAATAGTCTGCAGACACTGTCCAAAATCTGCGACGTACGACGCAGCGTCGCGATGATTCTGCCACTGGGATCTTAAGAATAATGAAATTTATTTTTTAATTTCTCTTTCTTGAGCAAACTGGGTAATTGATACGGCAGCAATTTAGAATCCTTTTTATCGGTAAAACGCAGCACATATTTAATAAAAGAAATGTTAAAAATTGTTTCCATAGTGCTTGAAAATGAAAATCGTTTTCAAGGAGCGTATGAATCCTGTAATAAATTAAATTATAATTAATAATATAGGCTTTTTTTGGGGAGGGGGACAGTTTGATATTACATCCGAAAAATAATGACGCAAATTTTAGAGAAGCACTGTGGACCAAAATTTCACACATCTAACTTGATTTTTTGAATTAAAGTGTTCATACATACCGAAAAGCCAACATGGCATTTTTATTATAATCTACTATTTCGTTATCGCGAAAGTCAGTAGAATCAACAAGCTTTTTAACTGGTAGGTAATGAGACTGCAAGTTCAAATGACCCCTATCAATGAATAGAGGTACCCTACAAAAACTCGGCATGTTGAAACACGGAATTATATAACGACCACGAGTCATTTTCAAAGCGCGCTGACTTCTGAAAATAACCACAAATTAAGCTTCCTTAAAAATAATTACCGATAATTCCCCGCAATTTGTTTCAATCAAGCACAGTTATTAAGGAGTGCAACGTATGAAGCATTCAACATAAACTGGGTATTAAAACTTCACGATTTTGTTCATTATTTTTACAAATGCGTTTACAAAACTTCCACTGGAAAAAATCTCGAAGTCCATGGACTGCCGGAGAAGTTGGAGTGCAAAGAGTTGAAAATCAAGAGACAGCAGTCAAAGAAGGAAAGATTCCTTTTACACTTCATATAATTTTACTTAAAGAAAAATTTTCTTAAATGAGAATTCAACACTCAGCTCTTCAATAGAGCTTAATTCATACAAAGTTAAACACTTAAGAGATTTTCAAACATCCAAAAAGCATACTTCGTCACGTTTTGCTTAGCTTATCCTATAAATGTCGCGCCCGTGCGTCAAAACGTGCATCGAATTACCGTATTTTTAAATTCGAGTCTTTCATAGACGTTGTAAATCGATAAAAAATTTCGCAAGCACTTCATAAACACCAAGTATTCTATAAACTCTTAGTCGAATCAATGCAACAAGTTCCCAAAATAGAAAATGTCATTAATTAGAAGGGGAAAAAAAAAAAGTAACCCTGCGTTAAGGTATCCGACTGTGTTCGGAAAAATTTTTTTTTTTTTTTTTTTTGAAAAATAACATATTTTTTAATGTTATTTTTCAACTGCATATGTTTTAAAACTACGAAAATATTGTAAAATTAGGCTTTCAAAATAATATTTTTTTAAAAAAAAACGAGAAATTTGAAGAAAAATGACTAAAATACTAGCCTTACGCTAACAGCTATAGACAAAATCATATTCTAAATATACATAAATCCTTGTAGGAATACATTTTTTATGACAGTTATCTGTGTTATGCTCTAAAATATTTCTTGCACTTCAAAATAGTTTTGAGATATAGCTGAACATGGTTACTAAAAACTGGTAATTTTTCATAAAAAATGCTTTTCGTTTATATTTAAGGACTTAAAAATAATACTTGATTTTAAAATTGACATTAGTTTTTAGAGGAAAACATCAAGCATATTACAGAAAACAATCTCAGAAAATTTCATATCAATACTTGAATAACTTTTTGAGAAATCAATGTTACGGTCGACAGTTTTCCCTCAAAAATATTTCTCAGAAAACACATTTCAAGTTTTCATGTAACTTAAAATAATGCTTACAGTTCGTAATAAAACAGCTGTAACTCTATTTCTATTTCACGTAGCGTAAAAAGTGAGTTTTAAAAAGCTGGTTAAACGGGCTACAAAATTAAGTAATAAAAAGTTTGATAATTTCATCAAAAACGACGATTTTAAACCAGTCGGATACTTTAAGTGTGGCGGGTATTTCAGCACACCATCAGAACCATTTGTAATTGAATTCACTAGATTTCTTGTATTTCATGCTTAATTATGGATTGGAGTGTGCTGGTACAGTCCGCACTAACGGTGTAAGAAAAATGGCCGCACTATCGAAGGGTTAAGGGGTTAAAGAAAGTTGTGTTCATCAATTCGTCGATCTGGCGACAGAAAACGAGCGATTTCAAAAATAAGCTTTTAAAATTAAAGCAAAACATTTGACATAAAATGAAAAAGTGCAATGTAAACAGTCGCTATCCAAATTAATTCAGGGTGGATACAGAAACTGTAAAACAAATTTCCCCGACTAAACTTGCAACATTTCCCTGATTTAGGCTACTAATGATATTAGTTTCCTGGCTTTCTGCCTACTCAGAATCACAGTATGTGTACACTATACATTAAAAACACTTACCAGTTCTTTAATATGAAAAAAATATTTTTATGAAATTTAATTTTAAAAAATGGAATGAACATCCTAAAAAAATCTATTAAAACATTATATTACATTTCTTGTGTGTAAAAAATACTGGAAATTTTAACAAAATACTTTGCTTCTGAAACTGCATAAGAATTCTAAGAAACATTAAAACTACTCTTTGCAACCCAAGTTAAATTATGTTAATAGTAAAGATTATTATGATTTTTGCTCCAAACTTTAAAACAGTTCAATAATTAGTGCTCTTTTCATGAATACCAGAATAACATGTTGCAGCATAAATATAAAAATAGTATAACTTACGTACCTAATAATATACATTTTAGCAAAGATTTAAACAAGAGAAACTGCAAAAAAAATTACTTCAAATCTTTTATTCTTTAACAAATCATAAGAAATTGCTCTAATCAAAAACTTATGCTTTTTATAAATGAAGTTTTTTTAAAAAATTTATTTATTATTACAAATAATGCTAGGCATAAGATACTAATTTATAGATAACTCAAGCAACTAATAATTTTCCCCGATTTAGATATTTTCACGAATTTCCCCGACTTTTCCAGATCGACAAAATTCCCTGATTTCCAGGTTCTGTCGCCACCCTGTAAACCACCCTTTCAACCAGGGGTTTTAAATCTTAACCTCAAAAACGAAAAATTTAGAAATTTCAAAAACATCCAATTGCTTCTCAATAACAAGAATGTTGTAAAGGAATAACAATGAAAGTAAGCTTCTATTGCTAAATTAAGCAAGTATTTTGATTTTACAAAGGTAATGAAAATACATAAACAGTTTTCCCGACGTGCGAGACCAATAACCCTTTCCGCTAAGTTTATTTGGCTGAATAATTCTCAAAAATGCTCACAATGCTGGGAAACAAAGATCTCTTCAATAACCGGAAAAAAGATCGCGCACAGGTCATTCCAAACTGGTCAAGTAGGACAGTAGATAACTCTGTCCGGCCTTTTTCAACCCCATCGCTTTTTTACTAAAATTAACGACAACACAATTGAAGCGGCACTTCCGCCTCGTGACAACCAGTGGGTGGAGTGGGTTACGACTTCAAAGGCGAGTAGGTAAGGTCAATTACACGAAACTGGATCGCCACTGGACCTCTCCAAGAATAGCCGGCTAGTTTGTAAATAAGCAATAAATAAACAAGGACAAAAGAACGGTTAATCAGTCTAACGAAATGAAATAAAACTAAACATTGTCTAAATATTAATTCTAAAGGCTAATGGACATTAATATTCGCACGAAGCCGTTTTATTTAGTAACAATAAAAGAAACATTCTCTAATCGACAGTTAACTCGAGTTAATTCGTTCTACGTAATGTATGCAATTACTTTTATGCCAAAATAACTCGGACCGACATAACTGTATCAACCTCGCCGAAACAGCTTAGGCCCGGTGGACGGTTCTATGATTAATTACTTTAATAATATTTAGTGTTTATGAATTTAAAATCTGTTTTATGTACTTTAAAGTATTTTAAAAGATGAATCTAACGAATTTTCCTTATAACGAACTTTTTTTCGGGATTTAGCTACTTCGTTAAATAGAGGTCCGACTTATTTAACATTACGATTAACTTATATCGATTATTTATATTTTAATTTAAATTATATCGGTATTAGTCACTGGTTTGAAAATAACAGTTATTAAGGTCCTTGGCATTTTCCCACGGAAACATCGTTGAAGCAGGGGGCACTGACATTGATTGATTGTTATATGCCTAAGGTATTCAATGCGCTAAAGCCACGCCAAATCATATAGACACCGATAAAGTTTACAATATTGCAACCTTTCCAACGCTTGTGCGCAAAGGACACCACTTAATGACTCAGCGCTAATGAGGCTGTGCGCAAGTTCCACAACACCCGGTGCACACTAGCCGATTCGTGTCGTTGAAGCTATAAAAATAACATTAGTAACCCCATTACCCCTGTGCGTCTCCACAGGGGGCAAGTGAGTTACTATTATTTTTATAGCTTCAACGACACAAATCGGCTAGTGTGCACCGGGCCTTATTTTTGGTAAAGATACTGTGCATAACAAAATAGGAAATTTTTGACAATTAAAAAAAAATAATTTGGTTCTTAAGCAGTTAAAAAACTTGTGAATAGGAATTCGAAGTGCATACTTATTGCGATGCACTTAAACAGGGTGGCTACAGAAACTGAAAAAAATTTCCCTGACTAACCTTACATCATTTTCCTGATTTACGGCTACTAATTATATTAGTTTCCTGGCTTTCACCCTACTCAGTAAGTGTAAGTTAAAAACACTTTTACCAGTTATTTAATACGAAAAAAAAATTATCAAATTTAATTTTAAGAAAATGGAATGAACATTGTAAAAAAATTCTATTAAAAACAGTATATTACATATCTTATATGTAAAAACTACTGGAAATTTTAACAAAATACTTTGCGTCTAAAACTGCATAAGAATTCCAAGAAACCTTAAAACTACTATTTGCAACACAAGTTAAATTATGTTAACAGTAAAGGTTATTATGATCTTTGTTCAAAACTTTAAAACGGTTCAATAACTAATTAGTGCTCTTTGCACGAGTACCAGAATAACAAGTTGCAGCATAAATATAAAAATAGTATAATTATACGTACCTAATAATATATATTTCAGCAAAGATTTAAACAAGGGAAACTGCCAAAATATTACTTCAAATCTTTATTCTTTAACAAATAAGAAATTAATTGCTCTAATCAAAAAATTATGCTTTTATAAATGAATATAAGCTTTTTTTAAAAAATTCATTTATTATTACAAATAATGCTAGACATAAGATACTAATTTATAGATAATAACTCAAGTAACAAATAACTATTCATTTTCCCTGGTTTTTAGATATTTTTACGAATTCCCACTTTTCCAGATCGATAAAATTCGGACTTTTCCCTGATATCCAGGTTCTGTCGCCACCCTGTTAAATGCAAAATAAAATAAGATAATTGGTAATTAATAAATTGAATCATTAACCAGAATTTCATAAAATACAGGGTAACCATAAATTCCTAGATAAAGTATAGTTATAAAAATGTTAAATAAGTTATAGTTGTTTTTTTAACTAAAGGAAAACTGTCCAGTACACTTTAACGTGAGCATCATTAGTTGCTTGGAGAATATCTCATCTTTTACAATAAGGCGCCATTTTCCTCGTAAATAAAAACACATGTTTTCAAGCACGACAATAAAAATATACATCGAAAAAAATAATCTCAGCACTTTTTAAAACTTTAATCACTGGGCTGAAAAATTTCATAAAACTGTACAATCTCTTAAAATGTTTGCTTACACTTCACGTTTTCATAAAAGAGAATGTGTCACTATACATGAACACTGACCTAACAACACACACCACAAGGAAATTTAAGCGTACGCCTAAGAGCACTTTAAGAGATTGTCAAAATTTAACTTTTCGAGGATGTCTCTTCTCAACCACTGAAGTACTTAGCCATTTTTGTCGTATTTAGTTGACCCACCCAGAAGTTTCGCTAAACTAAACGGGGCATCGTGTTTTATAAATATTATTACGAACATGGAATGCCGTTTACCGGCAATAGTAGTCTTATGGTTGGGATTTGACATTTACAGAGGTTCTTGCTAACTATAGAGGGAGGTCACCCAATGACCCCCGACCTTGGCGACAAAACGAAGATGCTCAAATATGCTGGAATTTTTGCGATATCTCTCATAGGAGCCGAGATCCGGATTTCTCCAGATGATGCCTTGTGACGTCACGGCTTGTCGGGGATAATATAAATAGCGCCGAGTCGGGTCACGTGAACGTGTGTGTTGATCTACTGGGAATGCCTTTGGAATCTCTTTGGAGTGTTGTCTCCAGTGCGAGCTGGTAAGCTGGTACTGAGCGGTATTGAGAGTGCTGTTGCTATTATTAGTGAATTGCTGTCTGCGTTGCTTATTTGTGCAAATGCTATTTTTACTGTAACCTGCGTTCTGTGATTTCCGGAATATTCGAGAATAAAGTGTCATTCTCCTTTTAATTGCTGGTTGGACTGTTTTCACCCGACACACACAGGACGAATTTTGTAACAATATTGAAAGAGAACCATTTGACAGGAACTGCTAAGTAGAACAAGACAGCTAAGGTTTTGATCCACTTGATTACGAATGAAAAAAAACTTTTTCCATTTCAATATAAAGCCCAGCTCAGTTTAGCGAAAACTGAAGGTTGGACCACTCTAGTTTCCAACCCCTCGGTTATTCTTAGAACATCGGTTTCAGTAAGTTGCATTAAAATTGCTCGTAATATAAGATTCTAGTAAATTAAGAATATTTATACAGTGGACGCTCGTTATAACGACCACACATTATAAAGACCATTCCATTATAACGACCAGTGATAAAAACCCCAACTGTGTTTCCCTATGCACTCTATGTTATTTTACTTCCGGTCCGTCTAATCCCAATACAACGTCCGAATTCAGAGGACACTCTTCCCGGTATTTTACCAAAAAGAACATGTTCCTAAACTTAAATGACCTTGATTATTGTATTGCCTAGCTTCGAAGATGTAGAGTCTTTAAATTACCACTCACCACAGCGCGGAAATTAGAATAGCTTGAATAAAAAAATGTTTCAAGCGCTTATTGAGACTTTAAAATGTTTTTTTTTTTTTTTTTTGAAAGGTAAGAAAATACAGAACATTATTTATCATCTTTAACTGAAATGGAAAATTATGTTTTTCTTTTCTGCATATGTGATTTTTGCAAAACAATCATTTCTGATTTTTTTCCTTAAGAAAATAAATGTTTTGAAAGTATATAACACTCTTTATTTTCTACTTAAAAATCTGTTTTAGAAATATATTTTTAATCGATAGAATTTTATTTTTAATACCAATGATAAAAATAATTTGAGTAATTTAAAAATCGCCTATTTTTACGGAACTGCTGAGCGTTCATGTGTGCATTTTTTTTAATTATATCCACTATAGCGACCACTCGTTATAAAGACCTTTTGCTGTGGGTTAGGTTATATTAACGTCCCGTTTTGAAGCAACACGCCTTTTGCTGTGGGACGCAGAGTGTCGTTATAACGAGCGTCGACTGTATATATATATTTATTAGGTATAAATTAGCCGTTAATATACTGTTTTGGTATTTTAGCGTTTAATTTATCAATGCTGATACTTTGTTTGGGAGGAAATGCTATCCATGAACTTCAACAATGAGTTGGCGATATTTGTCACAGATCTGAATAAAAATGTCCAGGATTTACCCAACACAATCATTATAATTTATTCACAAGCAGAACAAATTCTATACTGATGAATCCGATTTCACAAAACACAAGGAAGCTGAAAATCTTTTCAAGGTTTTTTGGAAAAGCGTAAAAACCATGCGGCTGAAAGTAACAGACGAATCTGGGTCAATGACATTTCTCCAGAGAGTCTACGTTTTCTTTCGATTCGACGAGTTTACGTTGAACTTCCAACCCCGGCACTAGTTTCGAGAGCTTTCAGAATTTAGTTCCTTTCTCCTTTCGAAGTAAATATATTTTATTCAATTTTAATTTTTTTGGGTTACTTATTTTGATTGACGCAGAAGGAAGGAAAAACCCTAATATAACTTGTTTTTCACAATTCGACGAGAGAATAACTAAAAATCACGATACAAAGTTAACAAATTCAATAATAGTGGAGAGAAAACTCGCATTTTCAATTCCAAATCATGCATATCTTCAAAAATTCACACAAAAATCCTGAAATATTCTTTGACTACAACCTGAACATATTTTTAAAAAACAACACTAAGGAATATTTTAGAAGCAAAACAAATATACGAGAAAATTGCCTACAGAGCTGCTGTTAAAACTTTAAAAATAAGCAAATTAAAAGTTGACGCAATGCAACTCATCATTTGAATAAGAAGCAGAAAGCAAATACTCATACATATTCATATCTTTTTATCCGTCATAAAAGAAATATTTAAAAAAAAATCCAAGCAATTAATGGTAAATTTTATTTATATGAACCAAAAAAAACTCAAAAGGTAAATATGCAACTAATTAACTCTCTATTTACGTTTCCAAGATTTCAAGGAAGCAAGTCTCACGCGACAAAACAGATTCGCTTTCGTGACGCATTTTATTTGCCGGTTATTATCCACAACAACCGATCGTAACATAAATACGAAACAATTTTCCATTAGGTAATGTAGAAACAGACGTCAAGGAGATCTGGCAGTCGACCATCCAAAAACAGTGAATTTCAATTTAGACATACTTAATTAAAAATGCAGATTATTAAACTGCGATAAAACGTTACAATAAGTCCAAGCTACTGTTTAGCAACGGATTCCGAAACTAGCACTTTTGGACGATTTTACACCGGAAAGGGTGTCGGGTAATGAGTCATATGAGCGCATTTCCGGAGTTCTTTGTTAGATCACGATCAGTAAAATGAAAACACACATCTCCCCTTCCATTCTTCACTTTTCCCCTATTTTGAAGAAAATAACTCCGCCCGGCGGATGCGCAAAAGCGCGGAGGGTTTAGAAATCCGTTGCTAAACAGTGACCAAAAGTGAAATGTAGTGCGCAAAGGCAGCGCGTGTTACCAAGAGGCGTCACATCGTAAAGAGAGTAACAAATAAGCGGCGAGCTTAAACAGTTTCGGAAAAAGGCGAAAATCCTGAATCGGGCGGGGCTCATGCAACAGTGAAAAGTCCTGCGACTGTAAGAGAAAGTGGTTTTTATATGAGAATTTAAGTAGAAATAAAATAAAATTAATCGGTGTTTTGCAGGCAGGAAAATTCGAAGCTATTATATACATATATATAAAAAAGATGGAACGTTTTGAAAGAAAAACTAGTCTAACTGAATTAATATAGAACTCTATTACTATCTTTTGAAACAGATACACAGTGACCTCTTTTTCTACAACATTCACGATTCCGTTGGTTTTTGGTCAAAAGAAAGTATACTTCTAGTTATTTACTACCTTTCCCCAAAAAGCTACTTTAAAAAGTGTATAAATTAAGGAAATTAAGACATGCATTTAGAAGATGCAACGACAACAATGACGCAAGTATTAGGGGATTGGAACCGCGTTTTAATTATATCGAGATGCTGTATTATGTGTAAGCGAGAAATTTATAAAATTTTCAATTTAACACAGTTTGAAAAATCGGGAGCGTTTTACCCTGGACTTTCTCGATAATTACCATACTACCGATTTATTAGTATAGGATTCGATAATGACAGATAACTATACCAAAACGAAAAATAGATGCTTTCTACCAGCTGTTATGATGGGGCTTGATAAAAAATATGCAAACTAATTTGAATAGAGGCACAGCGAAATTGAATAAAAGTATAAAACTACGATTAGAAACCAAAAAGATAAAAGGAAACAAACTGCTATATTTTAAATATCAATTTGAACCCAGTGCTTAAATCAATATTTTCACAGGACGGAGTTTGTAACGCATTCTGTGGATGCTATATACAGTTAATTGAATTAAAAATATAAATACTAATTTCATCAAACATGAATGTCAAAGTGCTTGTTAAAAATTTCTTGTAAATATGCTTCATTTTAGAGTAGCTTATATGTAGGGTGAAGAAAATCTAGTATATGTTTAGTCCAAGTACCCCTTCCATCGACCGACTTAAATGGATCTGTATCAAATTTCGGTTCAAGTATTAAGATCACATGCCAACTTTCACCCATCTCACTCGTTGCATTCTAGAATTATCTTGTTCACATAAACACAGACTATTCCCTAAATGCCCTCCTCCTACCTGGGGACTTGGAAAAGTCCGGTATTACAAAAAAAAAAAATGTGATTAATTTCAATTATACATGCTTCGTATACAAGAACCAGTGGGAGTGGCCTCCCCTAAACTTTCTCGTATACTGCTCAAAAATTTGTCATTTCCCCTCCCCTTGCGTGGATAAAAACAAATCGAACCTACTGTAATCCAGAATGCAACTAATATCTGAAGGTTTTTCATTGCAGATTATAGTGATTGTAAAATATTTAAGTGAAGAATCATATTCAAAGAGATGCCTATGTATTAAAACTTAGCAATATTTATTTTCCATCATACTCCAGCAAGATCCGCTATTATACGAGCGAGCGAAAACAAAATAGGAGATAAAACATATCTATCACAAATTCCGTCTCAAGGACAAAGTGACGTAATACTCCCGCTTGGTACCAGATATTGCTAAGTACGCATGCGCATGGAGATCAGTTTTGAAACGAATGCTTAACAAGTATGCGATTACACAGACCGACAGACAGTCAACCCGTTGACCGATTTGGCTCAAAATTTTATACGGACCTACAATCATGACGATAAAACTTTGTACCAAATTTTATCCATCTAGCTATTCAAGTTTTTGAGTTATAGCGTTCACATGACCGCGGACACACAGACTTCCTGTGGACGGATTTTGTCCAAAATTTGATAGAAACCTACAAATTATGTTCAAAGACGACATACCAAATTTCATCCCCGTAGCTCTAATAGTTTTCGAGTTATCGTGTTCACAGACAGACATAATTCCGAAATTGTGTTTTTCGGACTTGGGGAGGTCTAAAACGCGGAGATTCGTCAAAATCTCGAGTTCGAATTTTTTGACGATTGCAATACTTTCTCTTTGTATACTTCGTATACGAGAAAGTAAAACATACATAGGATAGGATACTTAATGTGACCATACGTCCCGTTTTTTGATATCCTGTCCCGTTGTCCCCAAGCACAGCTTCGGACGCCCAAATGTCCCGTTTCAGAAAGGGAGCAACCCACGATAACAATTTCAAACAATAAGAGGCCAAAAAAAAAAAAAAAATCAAACTGTAATATCTAGTAGACCGGCAATGACGGAGCATGCGCTATACGTATCACACATATGCAAGTAGGTCAGAAGCCTCCCATCTCGAACTTCATTACACCACATGAAGTGACAGAATAAAACACTGGGAATATTTAAACTGAAAGTCGTTGGATGGAACTGATCAAACGCTTTCACGCCAACAATTTAAATCATACGAACTTTCGTATAATAATTGAATATATTCCATTTCGGCCGGCACTAATGTACTCGTAGAAAGGGTCTTTTTTCTTAGTTGTGGACGAGTTAAGTCTCAGATTATAAAGCAAAGTGAATTAGCAAAGTCAATTTTAAGATAGCTTGCCAAGAATTTCGTTATAAAAAAAAATCAAGATCAAATATACCGAAGCAAAAATGTGTTCAGAAAAATGCAAGAACGCATGAATTATTTATTTTCACGTGTTTATTCCTGTTCTTTTCATTCATTAAAACCTGAAGAAATATGCGTTTTCTTGAATTCACATATTACCTAAAAATTAAATGTCCCTTTTTGAGGGAAAAAAAATGGTTACTTTAAGGATACTATACTGCCGTCCAAAGCCTAAAAGGCGTATCTTTAAAAACTATAACTTTTGGCTATGAACATTTCAGTAAATGTGCATTGCGCAGTTTTTTGAGATACGCATATTTTCTCGGGTGTTTTCTATTGTTTTCTAATAAGATATGACCTTTTTGCTTAGGAATAATGTCGAGCATTACCAAGTAGGAAAAATATGAAAATTAAAAAAAAAAATTGAGACACGCCTTTTAAACTTAGGAAGGCAGTATAGTATTTCATCTCTATAAATAATAGAAATATAAATTAAAAGGTAAAAGAAAGAAAAAGTATAAGAAACAGAAGATTTAAACAAAAAAAACGATAACAATACACCTTTTTGCGTGCTCAACGCAACAGCATCAAGTGATTGCATCAACAAAAATTACAACGATTAATATTTAAAACATACAAAATAGAATTTAGAATGCAAAAGAAATTATTCAAGATGGAAGGCGTTGAGCACGCTTAAAGGTGTATTGTTATCGTTTTTTGTTTAAATCTTCTGTTTCTTATATATACTTTCTTTTTTTACCTTTTAATTTATATTTCTATTATTTGTTTCTGTATTATATTAGAAATAGCTGCAATATGCGCCATTCTATATAATGCAAAGAGTTTTAATTCATTTTAACTAATATATTTATAGTTAATATCTTTGTTAAATTTTTTTAATTATAACTTATTTCATCTCTATACTCTTCAGCAAAAATAACATGTATTTATGTTTCGAGTTGTGCAGTTTTTAACTTCATTACATTTTCGTAAGATTTGTAAAAGCAATACGTTAACAGTATTCTAAACTATAAAATAATAAGATTATTAGATGTTGAAGAATTCCTCACCCAACTCTAAGAACAGAAACATTCTAACAAATAAAACCGTAACGTATAAGCCAAAATGTATTTTGTTTTAGAAGTATATTGTAACGAGAAGAAACATTTTTGTAGCACAAATCCTATTAATAAATGTTTAAACAGTAGGTATGCAATTTAAACATTTTCTCCAATTGTAAGCAATTTTAAGGAAAAATACGCAAGCTTTAAAGTTCCCGGGAAAGTTTAAATTACAAAGGAACAAATCGGCAACAAAATATAGAAAATGAAAACGAAATAGAAAGAATGCTTCAAGAATTGTTTCCAAAATCCAGCTCATGGAAAAAAATGTTCGCGCTTGGTTAGGCGAGAGAAAAAAATCATGAGAAAACGCAGAATTCCGTTAAGCTCTTCCTGAACATGAATATAAATTACACTTTTGTTTTCAACCAAGACTGCTATGCTCAGAATGCCCATTGAAGGCCCACTTCTTGCTTAACAAGCATCTTCATGCTCCAATGAACCCGATAGTAAATTAAGTAACCATCCGAAGCTCGTAAATGATGAGAACTTTTTTCCCTCTCAAAAAGCTATTAAAAAGAAAGTTTATTGGTAGAAGTTTGAGAACAAACACAAGAATATTAACCTCTTTACTTCTTTCACTGACTAACCGGCTAACGCTGTTTTGAAAATTATTTCGACTCGTGTAAGCCACGTGATTTTTAAAATTAAGCGTTACTACTGACTTAAAGACAGCTTTCATTAAAAATTCTATAACCACATGTACAAGTCAGATTCGTCATTGAACCCGAAAAAGTTAGCAAAAGATATCTATACTTATAAAAGGCAACGTTTGTTTGTGTGTATGTGTCTGAGATGTCCATACAAATCTATCGCACTCACAGCCATAAAATTTGGCACACAGGTAAGTCGTAATGGTGACTGAACGCACCTCGAAGCCGGAATTTTAAAATTTAATCTCGAAAAAATTTTTTATTTAATATTTTGTGTTGTTTTGGACGATTTTTCGCACTCATTTCTCAATAGCATGGCTTAGAATAATTGTACGAAAAAAAAAAAAATCCCTTTTCGGCAAGCTTGAAGGCAAAGGTAGATTCCTTTACGTTAATGTTACAAAACTAATGAAATATTACATATTGATCAATACAGACATAGCCAATGACTTTATTGTTTCTACACATTGCAGTATTTACGCTGTCATTCTGTTTTCATGTCATTTGATTTTTTGCTATATCAAGGTTTTATCATTCCATTTTTCATTCCAAAAAGTTATGATAGATTTATCGGTCAGTACATTGGTCAATTTTTTTTATATCTCAACACATAATCAATCAACAGGTAGGAATCATAAAGAAATAAACATCTCAGCAGTGCAAATATCTCCTAGATAACATTAAGCCAGCCTATCTGAAACAGTAGCAAGAAATTGACTCTTGGCACGAATGAAGAAGGACTCTAGATTTAAAAATTAATTTATTTAATCTAGGTTACAATATAATTGTGCGGACATTACTTCGTCATATGGTAAAACCACATGACATGATACACTTAAACACTACTAAAATTGACTCATTTAGAGAACTCCCTGGTTACAGAAATAATAGTCACTAAATTCTTAACATATAAGAGAATAAAAATTATTAAACATTGTGAGTGGCAAATTGAATACGTGTTTTTAAAGCATAGGATATGAATGCAGCCAATTTGAACAGCAAATTTAAATCTCCATCGACGGTTAAAACCAAATACTCAGGCAGAATATCCCAAACAATTTTAAAGTTAAGCAGATATTTTTCAATAGCAAAAAGGATAAAGGGAACTCTTATTTAATTACTCTTATTTTTGGCTACTTTATATTGATTTTATTAAACACATCATGGTTCCACCATGTTTAGTTAAATATCAAATTAAAGTATTCTGTCAAAAAACCTATTATCAAATTAACTATCAAAATTATTTGATTAATTAAAATTAACTATCTACTTAATTAAAGTTAAAAAATTAATTGTTACAAAACTCCACTAAACCCCTTTTTTATGGCTTATACTATATGCCAGCAATCTTTGTTATGATTATTTAATAATTATATTAATTTAAATAAAAGTCACTGTGGCTATGTATGTATGTTCCACATCTCCTCCTAAACCACTGGACTGATCTCAATCAAACTTTTCAAACTCTTTATTTAAGAAAAGAGAAAGGTCGCCTTCAACTTTTCAAAGCCTATAAGATGCTTAAAATTTCACTTAATTAAAAATTAAGCAAGGCGTTTTTCCGCAATGTCTTTCATTTCCATAAATTTGTTTCTCACATATAAAAATTTTTTTCAAAATTAATTTTAAACTGAATTCGTTACAATATTCTTGTTGATCAAAAATAATACGAAGAACTGTTTCCAGAAGAAAGAATGCTAAAAGAAAATTTTAAAAGTAGACGATTTAACAATTTATATCGGGACCAGCTATTGATTTATTTTCACGCTTTAAATTAATGAATAATTAAATAGTTAATTTAATTGTTTCAAAATATTCATTAAAACCTTTCATTGACTTTAGTAATTGTTAACAAAATTTGAAGTACCTATATAACAAATAATAACGTATGAAGAAAACTGATGTTTTTAAAAATTGTCTGGTTCAATTGATATTCTCATTTTAATTAAAGCGTTTTAGATCAGAAAAGTAATTTGTGTATTATAATATTTATACAATAGTAATTTTTACATTAAAAATATTAAACATGAAAACATTTTAATCCGGAGAAAAGCCAGGTATATCAATGAACAGTTATAATTAACAAAATTTAACAAAGATATTAACTATAAATTAATTAGTCATAAATTAATTATATATTATACCGTATAAAAAGTGAAGGTGAATGCGGTTGATGGGAACTCATAACTTCTAAATAATTCTTGCTGTCAAAAAACTTTCAATATAAAAGTAGTTTGTTATGATATGGTGATAATTACCCTAATTGAAATTTTCTTTCTCTCTTCAATCTTAACGAAGCTATGGGGAAATTATAAATTGGGGGGGGGGGG
>BGPR01027440.1:0-20722 GCA_013235015.1 Araneus ventricosus
TTTCAGTTTTAGGATATTTAAATTGAATCAATCTTCAAAATACTTCTTATATTTTAAAATTTATCCAAATGATATGTAGTTTCCCAAAACAATAAAAGGTTCCAAATAAGTAACATTTTATAATGAAAAATGCCCAATGTAAAAGAGTAGAAAACATAAATTTTCGTTTGTTAATAAAAAAGAATGTTTTATATGAAATATATACAACAGTAACAAATAGCAAAAATATTGAAATACAAAAACAAAGGGGGAACTACATTGCTTATAAATTAATAACCTGTTATAATATTAAAATTTTCTTTTTAGAAATATAAAAAGGAAACTTTGTTTAATAAATAACTATAAAAAAGAGACAAAACTTAGCATACCTGAAATTTGTCTGCAAGAGCAAATGCAGAGTATTTTATTTTGCTGTACGGCTGATACTCCGAATACGAACGAACTGGTCAATGGAAAATTAAACTCCTGAGAAAACTCTTTAGGTTACCCGTCGTGTTTCACACAATCCAATATTCAGATTCCCTACTATTCATTAAACTCTGAAGAATAGATGTAACAGACTACCTTTTAACAAGTACCTACGATGAATTCATAGATGATGGAAAACCACACTTTTGACAAGGAAAGCGAGAAACCCCTGTGAGATATATGCTTCATCATCGCTTAGCAGTCCTGCTGAATACAAGAGGAACAGATGTGTTCAATTTAGAACTAGATAAGCAGAAAAAGCATTCCTCTAGAGGTGTTTCTTTAAGCTGCCCTGGGAAAGACTATCTGCTGGCCATGAGGGGAACAGTTGTGGAACCGCACACAAATCCCTTACCCTGAAAGCAATAGTCTCGGGAACAAGGAATGTATTGAATGTTATCACCTGCAATTTATCTTCAAATGACGGACATCCACTTTGAGTGTCCCCTCCCCCCGCATCGAAAAGAGAGTGACCATATGATGCCTGGAGCAATCGAATCTGGTTTAGGACTGAGCAGTGTTATCACTTTTTACCTTTTGTTCTGCCCAAGAAAACACGTAGACCTCTAAGTAACAAAGGGTGTTGTTGGATTCTTATCCACTAGATCCACCATTTACTTTTTTAACAGATCTTCGAAGGAAATTTCCAAAACCAGAAAAAAATGCAATATATTTCTTTTTAGAAAAATTATTCATATTTTATGCCTTTTTTACATAAACGTTGGTTGAAAGAATTTTTTAAAAAGGATAAAAAGAAATTTAATGAATTTTTCAAAATCCTACAGCGGCGCGGGGCCTTTCAGAAGCGCGGGGCCTTGTGCGGTCGCACCGTTTGCACACCCCTCGGGCCGGCCCTGCTGCTATTTGCTTCGGATCCAAACTGAAGCAGCTATGAAATTAGAAACCGCATTCAAATACTGACGGAGCAAATCGTCAAGTGTGAAAGCAACCATGACACGGCAAAAAATAAACAACTTTGCACCGTAACGGTTAAACCGCATAATGTGAAAGGGGCCTAACTCGGACTATGAATAGAAACCAGAGGGAGTGGCCTCCCTGAAACTTTCTCGCATATGAAAGTAATGTGGGGTGGATAAACACCCAGTGGGTAGGTAAATATTCTTGAGGTATTTACCCAAGGCCTGGTTATTTTTAGAAAAAAATTATGAATGGTGATTTGCAATGAAGCATATCAAATTCATGAATTCCTGAAACTTAATATTTTGCAAAAAAGAATTGCGTATGTTCTCAATTTTTACGCGCGCTGAGGTACCAGAACTTTATTTAACGTTTTTGACTACGAAATCTTACTGCTGATATCACGCAAGATTTCACCATAACTTCCACCTGGAGAATGTCAGAACGAACTTTTGATTCAGGGGTTGCCATAATTTCCGAACTGCGGCTCGCTACAATTTCCTTCGTAGCCCGCCAAGATCAAACGCCAACCATACTAACTTTAGTAAAATGAGCGAAACGCTCGCCAACACACAGTCGCAATGTGCATTTTGAACTAAATATGCAATTTGAACACCTGTTTTTAACCGATTTGAACGAAATTTGGGCACACATCTATAATTAATGTTAGCACACGTGATACCAAGTTTTATTTAAGTCAAAGGGCTTATGAGATATAATTTTTACAAGTATGCGATTATACAGACCGACAGACAGTCATTCAAGTTTTTGAGTTATAGTGTTCACATGACCGCGGACATACAGATAGACAGACTTCCCTTTGACGGATTTTGTCCAAAATTTGATAGAAACCTACAAATTATGTTTAAAGACCACATACCAAATTTCATCTCCGTAGCTCTAATAGTTTCCGAGTTATCGTGTTCACAGACAGACAGACAATTATAATTCCAAAATTGTGTTTTTCGGACTCAGGGAGGTCTAAAACGTGGAGATTAGTCAAAATCTCGAGTTCGAATTTTTTGACGATTAAAATACTTTCTCTTTGCATACTTCGTATACGAGAAAGTAAAAAAGATAATGTACTCCTTTCAGAGATTTTCATAGAATCAGTCATTTTTTCTTCTTTTTTTCCGCACTGACATCTGAGAATATTCAAATGTCGAATAGTAAGAAAGGGGCAGCGATTTTTGCTACAAATTCATTCACTTGAATATATAAAATATATCTATAATTTTATAATGAATAGGAAAGAATTACTATACTTGGAAACTTACCTTCACACTCCATTTTATTCATACACAAGTGAGTCAGAATTTCGATAGCCAGTTGCGCGTGCTCCTGCGTAAAAAGTTTCCATTCATCCGAAATTATGACTGCTGAAGCCCTATCTTGTATAAAACTCTGGGCATAATTTTTAAGCCCTTCGTCCTTCAGCATATCTGCCAAAACTATGATTTCGCATACGTTTTCTGTGTTGAGATTCATCTTCAGAAAACACGAACACTTTTCTTTCAAACCAAGCACAGCGTATTTCTCGGCAGCCAAGTACAGATTGAAAGCATTTTTCCAATCAATATTACTGTCCAAAGTGTCACTATATACGTATAGCAGCAGCCGGCGAATAATGTCTGGTTCAAAATCATCGATTTCGATGGTGTTGGTTAACTTCTCCGCCATATCAGTATCCAACATGGTCTTGAAGACTGATGATCTAGCACTGAGAATAGCTTTGTGGAGGTTGAACGTCTCATTACGAACTCGGAGGCTGATATCAGCGTGATATTTGTCTTCAAATAAATGTCTCATGTCATTTGTGAAGGAATTTGAACTTGAATGTGCTTCGTTTCCTAGGAAAGGTGGCTCAGGCGTGTTGGTAAGAGCAGCTGCAAGATCGATTTCTGCATCGGCGCCATAAGTCGTACGTTCTATTTCGTTGAGTACTATAGCTCCTTTAGAAACAACCAAAACGCATTTTAGAGACAAAACATCGTCTGGTAGAAGCAAATCTTTATTTGCGATTAAGTCTTCCTTTAGCATACACGTAACAAAATAAAATGTTTTTTTTCCTTTCGCGAACGTTAATTCTTCTTTAAAAGGATACACAACTTCATCGTTTATATTTTGTACAGAAATTCCAAGCACTATTGTAAAATCGACTGTTTCATCATTATTTCCTTCAACTTTTATTTCAATTTCTCCTCTACCGCTTGCTAAACAAAGTATTATTGCGAGAGATAATTCCCTATATGAGCATAATTCCACACTAATAGTTCTTTCTTCATATTCTTGAAAAGTGCTGAAATTTTCAATAGACCAGATAAACGACTTTCGTTCAGCACCGATTCGAGTACGAGCGAAGCTGAAACCCATTTCCAAAAATTGTTCTTTCGGTTCCCATATCTTGCACAGTACTGTTAAAGTGTCGCCTGGCAGAATTTCTCTTTTATTAAATATGTCTTGAGGTATCTGAAGAGGTGGCGTGGGATATGAAGACTTGTGCATAAAAAGCTTGCTTAATGCCACAGATTTCTCTTTTAAGCCACCATCACCGAGGATGGAAAGTTCGTAAAACAAATACACAGGCAATTCTTTTTTATCAAATTGGACGAGTTCGAAATCCTGGCTCTTGTCATCTTGGAGATTTAAATACAAACGCCACCTCGACGTTCTTAAAGTATCCGCAATGAAAATAGGACTGGCGCAACGCTGACGTATTAAACTAAAGTTTTCGATTCTCCAAACAAATGTGAAGTCTACTTTTTGAGAACCAACAACATCAGACATGACTCAGCCGATTTCTTTTTTTTTAATTCAGTTCAACAGAACTAACACTTCAGGGTTGTTTTTACACGCAGGATCAAATTTATAAAGTAGTCACAACTCTTGAGCTGAAATTTCTGCACTAAAGTGTTCTTCTTGAACAGTTTCAGACCATTTTTATTTTATTTTATTTTATTTTATTTATTTATAAAGAAAGAAACAAATGAGATGGCTTTTATGTAGGTAACTGTAAACTATGATGGGACCATTCTTAGTGCCTGAAAAAGAAAAGACAAAATGAAAGAGCAACCGGAAGAAAAAAAAAAATATTATAACTCCCTTATTTATTGCAAGAAATGTTTTTGAGCTTTCCTGAAAAAAAAATTATTGCAACATCAAAAACTGGCATAGAGATATATTATTTAGAGCCAATAATTTTGCAGAACAGAAATTACTAGAAAACCGCATGTACATTAGGGGCCGTTCAAATATTACGTAAGCACCCAAGGGGGGGGGGGAGGGGGTTTGCGATTTGCTTATTTTTGCTGACAAGGGGGGGAGGGGGTATGAGTGATGCTTACGTAAGACATTAAAATCACTTTATTTCCGAAAATCTCTTGTAACTTGCACAAATAATTTAATTTAAAGAAATTAAATTTGAAAAAAAAGTTAAATTTGGCAAAAGAAAATTAAACTTGATTTTTGTAAGCTTAAACTTGAAATTGTAAGTAAATTAAACTTACATTTTTTTTTTCCATTTTAAGCCGAGTTAGAGTTTTTTATTTGAATTAAGTCCTAAAATTTTTTAAATTAGATTATTACTGTTATACGTTTTGTAAAAAAAAAAAACGTGGGGGGGTTGCAGTATGCTTACGCAATTATAAGAGGGGGGTTTGCGATTTGCTTATTTTTGCTGACAAGGGGGGGAGGGGGGGTCAAAAATACCAAAAACATGCTTACGTAATATTTGAACGGCCCCTTATAGCAAAAGGATTAAAATATTAAGACAAAGAAAGGAAACTATTTAGAAGAGGGGAAAAAGAACAAAAAAGAAAGAGTACAATTTTTGAATTTGCCTGTGATTAGCAGCTCCAGTAACACCATTTTTCCCAATTTATACGCCATTTCGACGTGCGCACTAATCGATTATGCGAGCTCAGCTATTTTGAACTGCAACCAAATGTCCAATCCAAACTTCTTAGCTTTTTTACAAATAGGATCAATTGTTCAAGAATTAATCTTTGTAGTTTGTGTTGCATAACGTTGCCAAATGGTACGCGCGCTCTACTCCATAACTCAGTGGCGGCGATTGAGGGGTAAAACTGGGGAGGGGGAGCAAAACATTTTTAGACGCTTAAAAGTACCCGGAGTATGGGGAGTAGACAACAAAATTTAAGAATTTAATTACAAAAATAGCCAGCTTCCCCAGATACTAAAATGGAATAAAATTTGGAATGCTAAATGGAATAAAATTTTAATTTGACCCCCCAAAAGTGGGGGGGGCATTTATTTACACTTAAAAGTGAAATATTTTTTTAAAATTGGATATTATTCGGCCGAATATTTGGTATTCGGACAAATTACTATTCGTTACATCCCTGTTTCTTATTGTGGTGATCAAGGTATCTAAAATGTAATAAAAATACATCAAAGTGTTAAAAAAATTTTAAATTTACAAATAATAAAAAATCAATTTTATTAATCTTTAATTTTTTTCATTTAAAATTTGAGAAATATTTTATTTACAATCAAAGGTATGATGTTTTTAAAAAGTGAGTATTATGCCTGAAATTTGACCGAATATTCGGTATTCGGCTAAATCACTATTCGCTTCTATCCCTAATTACAATCTAATATTATTTATCAGAAACAGATTTTTCGTGCCTTTGTTCTTGCGAATGTTGGAATCAACGTAGCGACGCGTCGTTAAGATTGCTTTGAATGAATATGATTTGACAGACGAATCACTCTTTCTTTAACTGTATAGTTCATTCAATGAAGGTCCAAAATGGGGGTGAAAAAAACATTAAATCTTAGTTCTGAAAATTGTTCGTGAGGTGCTCCTAATAAACATACTAAAAGTCCTCGGTCCTGGGGGCTGAGCCGACACTTCCGAAAGAAAGACAAGATATATATAGTGAATTTAATAAATAGTGAATTTTCAGGTTCTCAGTATATTATATATAAAGAAGTTATTTAAATTTTAAAATGTATTCTCGAAATACCGATAGATAGGCAGTTATTATTCTTTAATAACTTCAAATAAAAAGAATTTTATTGTGCTTTTGCATTATCTATTTTTATAAACAATACTCAACATGTTGGGATACTTGAATAATGTTGGAATTCATTAGGAAATACCCGGAGCATCCGCAAATTTTAAACAAAAAGTAACGTAGTAAACGGAAGAAGGCCGTCATCTCGTGACGTCACAAACGCATTGTACGGCTTTTTCTTTCGGATGTGTCGGCTGAGCTCTCGCCGCCATCTTGGATTTTATCCCTTTTTTAATTCTTCCTAAATATCTCGAAAACTATTCAGTTTTCAAATTACAATTGATTTAACAAATTAAGGAGCGTAAAATTCCTTACAAACACATACTTTTATTTTTGTTCCAGCTTTAATAATTTCCCAGATAATGGGTCTCAAATGTTGCCGCCATCTTGGATTTCAGCCCCCTTTTTTAGTTTTTCTTGAATATCTCGAAATCTATTCAGTTTTCAAATTACAATTGATTTAACAAATTAAAGAACGTAAAATTCTCTACAAATAAATACTTTTATTTTTCTTCCAGCTTTAATAGTTTTTGAGATAATGGGTCTGAAAATTTGCCGCCATTTTGGATTTTATCCCCCCGTTTTTTTTTTTTTTTTTCCCTTTCTTGAATATCTCGAAATCTTGTCTGTTTTTAAATTGCAATTGGTTTAACAAATTAATGAACCCAAAATTCCCAATAAATGCTTGCTTTTTTTTTCTATCTTTAATAGTTTCTGAGATATTTAAGAAAAACTAAAAAGGAGAATAAAATCCAAGATGGTAGCAAATTTTGAAATCCATTATCTCGGAAACTATGTACTTTGAAAACTGAAAAAATTTCGAGATATTCAATAAAAACTAAAAAGGGGGATGAAATCCAAGATGGCGGCGCGAGCTCGGGGGGCCCCCCCCCCGGACCGTGGACTTTTAGCATGTTCATCAGAAGCCCCTGACGAACATGTGTACCAATTTTCAAAACTATATGATTTAATGTTTTTTTCAAACCCTTCGTTAACTGGACTACTAGTTGATCGCTTTTATCGATTTCAGTATCTAAAAGCTCCTTTTTGAACTGAATACAATGTTGGGAATCTGTGCGAAGTGATAAATAACCAATATCACTGAACTCTATTAACTAATTTATGTTCACATATACAGGGTGTCCGAAGCAATTTAAAAAATAATAATTCTCAAACGCGAGAATAAAGATTAAAAGATTCTGTTTGCACAGAAAGGATGTAAATAAAATCAGAATTAATTGTTAGCATAGTTTACAATTTATGCCACTAGACGGTTCCACAGTTGTCGAAACAATGCGTTACAGAATATAAACCATATTGCCCGAATTTACCACTTAAAACTTAAATCAATAAAAATCTAATTCGAATCTTAAAAAATTATAGCATTAGCTTTCTCTCAACGATCTGGGCGAGCATATAGAACAAGAAAACAAACATACATATACATACTAAAAAATATGCTCTTTTATATTTATAGACTGCTACTACTATTCACAAACACATATTTACATTTCAATTAAAGAGCAAAAAAGGGGGAATCATACTATGACTTATCAATTGCTGTTTTCGATAAGGGTAAAACTAAAGAAAACATAGAAGAATCATAATCAAACCTGTAGATAGGAGAAGCCACATCCTTGATTTGAGGGACATTACTGAACCATCAGCTCGTTACCTGTTCTATCGACTGCCGAAGGGAAAATTCCACGTAGAGCGTTCCTAAAACGTGCCTCAAACCAAAGAATGTACAGTAATGAATGTCTTATAAGTTCTTTGCTCAAACGTTGCGTTGCGTAATGGGTGGAAACTGCCCCCTTCTAAATAGCAGCTGGCACGTGCTGCCCTCTGGGTATATGGATATAAATTAATCTTTCGAGGGAAATGAAATAAACAGTGCAAACAGTCCCTCAAAAATTCTTAATGCTATGTCAACAAAATATGCCGCTTATAAAGTAACTTCTATTTTACATGGCTGTAGTAATTCACTTTGATTCAATGTCAAGTTAGGTTTAAGAGGGGACGTGGCGACTGTCTCACCTCTAGGGGAGGTGTAGAGTACAAAAAATGCCGACTCTAATGATGAACTTCGCCGTCTTTAAAACAACGGTTGTTTTTTCAGGTTGTCCAGTATACATACATACTCAAACTGTGATGTATAATATCATTTTTGATGAGGAGGAGACAAAGTACCTAGGGGTCACCCAGGACTTACCTTAAAAATCACATTGAAAATAGAAAGAAAAAATTTAGCTAGGCAAAGTCACGATTGTAACCCATCCTCAATAGGAAACTTAACTCTCGATCTAAAATAATCGTAAATCCTCTATAAATCACTTTTCGACCACTGATTAACTATGCTTACCCAATGTGTAAGCTAACCTGCGTTTAGCAGGTTGCAGCCCAAACCCACATCAGAAACTAGAGACACTGCGAAATATTCCAAATGCTCTGATGCTAGACTGATATTCCAAATGCTCTGGTTCATCAAAATGCAAAATATTCTCAAAGTTCTGAAACCCACAACCATTCAGGACATCTTTAGAAAATAGCCCCAAAGTACCTTCAACGAAATGGATGATAGTCGTCCCATACCCGGAGAACAGGAATAGACGGAAAATAAGAGCAGCGCTGTAGAGATAAAGTACAGTGAAACCTCTCTGAGCGGCCACCCCTCCGTTCCGAGAAAAATTGGCCGCTCAGAGGGGGTGACCGCTCTGAAGGGTTTTCGTTACAATTACAAGATAATTGCTATAATACCTAATATAAACAACTTACTTGATGCTGTTGCGTTGAGCACGCAAAAACGTGTATTGTTATCGTATTTTGTTTAAATCTTCTGTATCTTTTTTACACTTTTTCCTTTTTTACCATTTAATTTATATTTCTATTATTTGTTTCTGTATTATATTAGAAATAGCTGCATATGCGCCATTCTATATATTACAAAGAGTTTTAATTAATTTTTGACTAATTAATTTATAGTTAATATCTTTGTTAACTCTTGTTAATTATAACTGATAATATAAACAAGTCTGACACATATTTCTTATTTAAAATGAAGTTTGAGACTTATCTAAAGAGAAAATAGTACTTTATTTAATAATTTTTTACATTTTTTTGAAAATAAGGATACAACTTGTGACTGTTTTAAGTTTTTACCCTTCTCGGAAAGAAGCCCCATTTTTTTCAAGTTCGTTTTTCAGTTTAAAAAGTAAATCTGTAACCGATGCTTTTGTTAAATGGGATGGGCAAACCCACCCGGCGGCCGTTCAGAGGGGTTGGGTGGCCGTTGCCAGGGGTTATTTTAACATTAGGTCTATGGGCCGAAAAATCCGTGCCACGAAAAATTGGCCGTTAAGAGGGGTGGCCGCTATGTAGGGGTGGCCGTTCGAAGAGGTTTCACTGTATCATCACCCCAAGAGCCTTGGCAGCTGGAGCCCACCAATTCTGCCAATTTAATCAGAAGGACGTATCAACGGCACAGCACACCTTTATTTTTTTATATTCAATAATATCATTACCACTATAATTAATATGAACTGCATTATTATTACTATGATGTCAATTAAATTCCTGATGATAAATAAAAATAAAATTTGAATATATAAATAATATACATACATATATGTAATTATCTCCCTTAATTTTACTTTAAATTCTAATATTATATATTTTAAAATCTTAGTACAATATTAATGCATTCTAAAGTCACTTTTCTTACATTCCAGTTTCGTTTTATTTCCTGCGCTGGAGGTATATTAAATTTCGCGTTTTGGCATATTTATTATTAAAAGAATATTTTAATCGCTTCCACGCGCCAACATAAATCGCGAAATCAGCGACTTGTTGGCGCCATACTTTCCCTAAAACACTTACGTAATATACTAAAAACAGATAATATTCCCTTCACTTTGATCACGTGTCTATATGTTAATCCCTTAGCTGAGAGAATGCAGGGATTTTCCGTTCTCTTTTGACTTAAAACTTTCGTGTGAAATGTACGCATGTCCGCCACTTTCCTAAAATTGACTTATTTTGTTAACAAATGAAAAATAGTAAATAACTCGGCCTGTTCCTTATTTGACGACTACGACAATGAAATCACTTTATATATATAATAAGTATATTAATCAATCCCAATCCATAGGCTCTTAACATGCGATACCACAACACTTTCATTCACAGGGCATTGGAAGATTCCATCGATCATTTTCGACGAAATGCTTTTTTAGATGAAAATTGGAAGGTTATATTATGTGTAAGATTTATTGCTGCACAATACGAACTTAGAAAGTAATGAGGTAGCGGATAAATGGAAAACTTGAAAAGTATTCAGGAAAATTAGCAGTGAAGAAGGTGTGGGGCCAAATTGGAAACAATTTTGACATTTTTAAAAATAGTTTTTAAGAATTTACAATTGAGAAAAATCCCCCCAGCGGGAGAGTTCTCTCTTCGACTTTCTCGTAACCTGACACAATATGGCGCGTGTTGTGTTTCATAGTATACAGAAATGAACCGAGAATGCATTTTGGACGGCTTCCTTTCTTCCGATCGGTACCGAAATTTAATAAAGATCTACAATTTTGGTGTCAAGACCACATACCAAATTTGGTTTATCTAGCTTGTTGCATTTTTGTGTTGTAGTTTTCACATACCTACAAGATGACAGCCTCACAAACCGCAACCCCTTCGATGGATTCGAAAGATCTACGATTCTAATGCTAGAATGAAGCTAACCGGGACACCGAAATCAGTGGCAAATACCCCTTCCCAAAACTAATGTGACCACACGTCCCGTTGCCCCCAAGTACAGCTTCTGGGCACCGAAATCAGTGGCGGCCCGGGCAACTGCCCATGGCACCAAAACGGAATGTGAAGGGAAAAAATGGTTTAATAGACATGAGAACTCCGAAAATCGGCAAATAATTTTCCTTTCGTATTAGTGTTGCCTCCCCTTATTCTGAATAATAACGATTAATCCCTTAACGTTCATTGGTTTTCGCTGTGAAACCACACATTGAGCATTTTTTTTACTCCGCATGGGCGAAACTTTGCGTAATTTTTCTTACATACCTTAAGAGCCAGCTATATAGGGCAAATTATATTAAAAATTCCAGTTCTATATCTTTAGTATTCACAAAGATATCGGCATTGCATGAGCTAAATTGCTTTCGATTTCCAAGAGAAGCAAATGATGAGGGTTCTTGCACAAATTGATTTTTTAAAATTGAATCTTTGAAAAAATATTGAATAGCATGAATACTCGCGTATACTTATAAATTAAATACATAATTTAAATGGCCCGTTACTGTTCATTGGTTTCACTGTGAACCACAAATTTCTTGAAAATAAGAAATGCCAATTTTGTTTTTCTTTTAAATATTTATGATCTAATACTCATTTTAGAAAAATTTTTTGTAATTTTAAAAACGAAACATGTAGTGAACTGTAAAGAGTTAAGACATGAGGTGTACTGAAACTCGCATCATTCACCAAAGGTGGCGTCGCTGTAAATGCATTTCCAGAAGCTTCTTGGCGCCTTGTGGAGAATTGTCGTATTAAGGATGACCATGATTGATAGTTCTAAAAACTGTTCGAAATCTTTTATACCGGTATCTTCTTCTTTTGGACTTTTCTTTGAAGAACCTTGCATAAAAGAGCAGTTCTTGGGATTCAACCTCTGTTTTAACAGAAACACTTTTATTACAGCTAAGAAAAGATTGAAATTCCACTGAAAAATATGCGTGGCCAGAGCTGTAGTAATAGGGCCCATATGAGGGCTGAAAACTCAGGTGTCCAAAGAAGAATTCAGACTTTGAATTCTGGGGCGTTTTATGTCCCATGCCTTGAGTTTGTGACATGTACAAAAGGGTGGATCGAAAATTCAAAGTGTGGATAGAATAATCGGCGTAAGGTGAAAAAGTTGTCTTTTAAGTGTACTAGACAAGCAAATTTTTTTCAACTTTGTTTAATTTCTCCCGGTGCCCCAAGACAATTAAATATTTACAAAAAAAACTATTTTTATGCAAATTTTGAATTAAAAATGCGTTAAAGAAACGATTTTACAGGGAAAAACGCAGAAGAGACAATTAAAAATTATTTATTTTTTATTATTAAATGAGTAAAATTATTTTTGTTTATATAATATTATTCAGGGACCCACAACTACCTTTTTTATATAACGCAATTTTACTTTATTTCGAAGACAAAGATAAACTAGGGTAATTCCGGGAGATATGCCGCATATTTTTTGAAGTTGTGTATAAAATCCCAGGGTGCACATAAAATAAAATAAATCATGCTGTGCTATTTAATGGTAAATATACAACATGTGTTCTGCGACAAAAAAAAATATAAAAAATAATTAATATTTTTTAACATTTTTTTTCTAAAACATTACACTGCGGCGCGTCACCCGTACATTCAGGGTGAGACGCCGCACTTACGCGGGAGTTATGCCGCGCCTGGCATAAGAACAGAATGAAATAATAAATAAAAAATATTCGAACAAATATTCATATCTGGACTATAATTACTTATGTAATAACAAAAAAAAGTAAATGAGTACAATGAAACGTACTAGTAGGTTCAAATCAATATTAGTCTACCTACGTAGTTCACTACTAAAATTATCTACTTCTTTTTTAAAGATTGAATTTTAATTGTTATTTCAGCAACAACGCAACAAGAGGGAAAAGAAAAAAGTAAAATAGTGTTTGCATTGTTTTATTTGTCAATAGACCTGTTGTTTCGACCGCAAACTACACAAAAAGTGTCGAAAACAGTACAGTCTTCATGTAATCACATTTGACACATGATGCAACGAAGTCAATCACAGTTCCTCTTAGTTTTGTAATAGTTTTTCTGAACATTCCTTGCAAAAAACGTCTGCGTCACATGTGTGATCCAACTGTTCATTGTTATCATCTTGACTTGCATCTTTCTTCGCCTTCTTAGTTTTTAATTTTCCCTTTTTCTCCTTTGGTGTAGTAAACTTGATACTGTTTGAACATTCATCAATGTCTGATGAACTGTCATGGGATTCTCCACCTGATTCAAAATTAAATTTTCTCTTGTTAGTTTTGTCATCTGTTTTGTTAATTTTCTTACATTTTTGGAATCTCTCTCTCTGTAGGAAATGTCACCCTGTTTGATTCTTTTAATCGCCTCTATTAACCTTTCCGGATCCAATTGTCCTCGAGGCCTTACATCTTCTTTTCTTTTATAAAATGTGGGCATTTCTAATAAAATCTGTAAACAAATTTAAAATGTATCCGATTTTTAAAAACAATATTTCATTTAAAGCCAGAACGTCAAAATGCAAAATTATTACAATTAACGACTAATAACATGCCCAACTTGGTTAGTCTGTGCAAAAAAAAAGAAAAAAGTTCATAACACTTAATTAAATCCAGCAAATATACTTCAGTAACATAAAATTCAGTAACATAATAAAATAAGACACGGATAGATAAATTTCAATTTTATTAATTGCGGCATCCCGTACAAAAGAAACTGCGGCATGTATCCCATTTTGTACGGTACAGACGCCGCACATCATAGTTCCCTGCCCTCGCAAAGAAAAATGGCGTAACCATACACACAGTACTCTATACAGACGCTACACTTAGTTTTGACTTCGAAATCATGCATGGATTTAGTAATTAGCGTATGAAAAGTATTTAAACATAAGGTGTTTAAAAGTTTGGATAGTGAAATCATGAGCTTACCTCAAAATAACGATTGTACAGCTAAAAGTAATCATCGAATTGGGATTCACGCTATAAACTGGTTAAAGAAATCTCATTGCGCACCTATACTGCGCGTCTGACTGCCATCTATCGATAATTACAAAAAATACAAGGTGTGCGGCATCTATCCTGGAATCGGCGACTCTACAGAAGTTACTATATGCTACAATCTCGACTTTTCCTAAATAAAAGCACATCGCTACAAGGGAAACTTCGGCAAAAAGCTTTCTTTATTTCTTCCTCCTTTGGTTTTTGAATGAGTCAAAATTGTAAAAATGTCAATTTTAAACTATTTTTGTGGCACATGGGCTACCAGAAGATATGAATGAATTTGAATAATAATAATAAAAACGTAAACTAATATACCCAAAACAAAAATTTTTTTATCCGGCGCTAAAGGGAATTTTGAAAATAATTTTTTATATAAATTTCCAAAAAATGTCATTTTTAACTATTTTTGGGGCTCTGGAAGATATGAAAGGATTTCAATAAAAAAATATACGTAAACTAATATACCCAAAACACAACTTTCCCACCCCGCAAAGTAATATCCCCTCTCCGAAATTTTTTCCTATACTTTTCGATCCACCCTAATGTGCAAAGACCTTCATTTGGCCTTGAGTGATGGTGATCATAATGCTGTAGATTGTTTCTAACTTCACCAAGAAATATTAGTTATGTTAAATCTTCTACCAGACTAAGTGGTCAGCCCTTTGGAGATTCTAACTTACTTGAATTTGAACAGGATTGCTGAAAATTTTCCTGATCTTTCAGAGGATCTGAGGATATTTCTAACTCTGGCAGTCTGAAGCTGCTGGCAAGAGATATGTTTTTAAAACATATCACACACAAAACGTATCAGCGATCCACCATGTGCCAGGAGCGACTGTTTGTTTTAGCAACCATTCACTTGAACGGGTCCTTTTGCAGATCATTGAAATTTAAGAGGTAACGAAAGATTTTGCAGATAAAAAGGCAAGAAAAATGAATTTTTGAACAGAATTTATAATACTGTGTTAAAATAAAACCTATATTTTTGAAATACATTTGTTGAATAGATTATTTTAGTTTCAGTAAGACCACTATATAAACTCAAATGTATGTGAAATTTAAAAATTCTCACCTTAATGTTACTAAGTAATATTTGCAGGTAAAACATGCACATTTCTACATAAAAGTTTGTTTGATATTTAGAGTGCAGGCATTATAGAATTTAAAAAATACGTTGCTGGCGAGGGGGCAGCCATATTGTTGCCTGGCTCGGTTGATAAATTACCTCGCGCCGAAACAGGGTTGTCAGATCAAAATAGCAAAATGAGTCCAAACCGTCTTTAAAATAAGGCCAAATTTGAAAATTTGATTAATGCACCCGTTTTCCTCGTATTTGTAATAAGAAAAAGACTATCCTTCATAAAAAGGAATCCCACGATATTGGCATATATATAATACTCTTTTAATAAATTAAACTTTAAGTGAGAATGTTTTTGAAACATTTACATACACGACTTTGCAAAAAAAAAAAAAAAAAACTGTTCTTGCCGGTGCAGAATGAAAAATGGCCAAGCGAAATATATCAACTCTTGTTAACAACAATGTTTTATATTATTTTCAACGTGATTATAATAAATGAAAAAAATCCAGTAATATAAATAAAACTGATTTCAGATGCATAATAGATGGCTGAGTTTTCAAAACGTGATAAAGATATCAAAAATACACTTAGCTTCGATGTTATTTAAGTAGCTGACACCCAAATCCAATATGCTGCGTCGTTCCAAAAACTGTTTTTGTAAACTTTTTTCTTTAGGTTGTACAATAAGACGTTTGTTAACTTGCTGGAGATGTGTATTTCAATCATTGCCGAAATTACAAACACAAATGCTTTCTCTTAAATGATCTGTAATGATGTCCTCTTTCTATTCCCCTTTCTCTCGAAAAAAGAAAATAATAATGATAATAATAATTTACGCTTTTGTGTGGAAATTTTCATAAAAAAATTCGACCATGAAAAGAAACAAATAAAATCAGAGAAAGTGGTTCTTATATGTGCAGAGACAAGCATAGCTTCCGCTAGACGTATTCTGACTAATACAGTCTGAAGAAAAGGGACAGAAACTCACACCTTTCTCTGTGCAGAAACCTTTCATATCCAGGAACTACTTCGTTTGGCAGCTCACTGTGGGCTATTTTAAAAGTGTCATACCAAAAGTTTGTTAAGAAAATAGTGAAATTATTAATTAAGAATCGTTCTAAAAGTTATAAGCAAAAATAAGCCCAAAAATGAATTTGAATCCAAATGAAAACTCTTAAGGCCAATGGCTTTGAAAAAAAGGCCAAATTTCCAGAATTTGGAGTTAAAAAGACCAATAAGGCGACCCTGGGCCGAAATGTCCCGTTTTCAGAATGAGAGCAACCCACTGTAGCAATTTCAAAACGGCGCGAAAAATTTAAAAAATCCGGCGGTAATGTCGGGTGACGGGGCATGCGCTACATGTGTCACACATATTCAAGTCGGCCAGAATCCTGCTAGCTCTCACTTATTTCTAACTACATTACACCGTGAAAAGTACAAAATGAAACACTGGGAATATTTCAACCGAAAGCCGTTAGATGGCATTGTTCAAACACTTTCACACCCATCATTTGAATCATGTGAACTTTTGTATACTTATTGAATATATAACCGACTGCCCGGCACTTTTCACTTATGAATAATTTGTGGGCGAGTAAAAAAAAAAACGCAATTGCAAGTCCTAATTCTTAAAGGAACATTAATTACCAAAGTAAATTTTAAGAAATATTGCCAAGAATTTCATTCTTATTTGAAATCGACATCAAATATATTTAATCAAAAATTTGTTCTTCAGAGAAGCACAAGATCGCATATTTATTTTCACGTGTTCATCCGTGTTCTTTTCATGAATAAATAAAAATATTTCTTGAATGTACATTCTATTACTTAAAAATTAGTAGATGTCCCGTTTCGAGTCAAAAAATAAATGCCCACGTTACCCAAAACACACAAATATGAAGAAAGGCATGAGTTCCCATTTCATTATTATTTATTTAGAAAAACCTCAGGAAACTTGCTTTAGCAGATTTCCAATAGGATTTTTTTTTAAAAAAAAAGACTAAATAATTGGCGTGTTCGTCTTTTTAATTCTTGCTTGGATACGAGTACGAATATAAGCAAGAACCAAAAAATGCCATAGTAGTTTTTAAGATTCAGAAAAAGATAGTAACAATGAGCATTTTATTTCTGACTTGAGAAACATTAAATAAAAAGTTTCTATCACGGCGCTCCTATCTCAAGACTGGCGCCTGGGTTTAAGTACACCAACTGACGTCCCGCATATACGGGACTGTCACCATATTTCACAACCCAGTCCCGTATTACTATTTGTCCCATTTTCTCCCTACACAATTTACAAAAAACAAACATAGATATTGGCAGCACTGAGATTCTATTTAACCAGTTTATATTTCTAAACGATTATTTAGAGAAGAAATAATACTATTCAAAACTGCGAAAGAACTATGAAATTGAGTATGGAAGAGAAATGGCTGGATTTTTTTGCAGATAAAAAGTATATTGATCGGCAGTCGTGCCTAATAAAGCTATGCGAATACGTATGTGCCATTCCAGCCCACAATGCAAATGTTGAGAAAATATTTTCCCTGATGTCTGCTCAATGGTCGGACGAAAGAAACAAGTTGTCAGTGGAGACAACTAAAACAATTTTGATTTGTGATTATAATTTTAAAATGACTGGCTCCCAATTTTTTAATTACGTGAAAGAAGAAAATGACATAGTTCAGAAAATATAATTAATTTTAAAATACGACTGGGGTAAGAAGGATTAGTCCAGCATCTATTTTTAATAATTCTAAGTGTTCATTTTATTAGGTTGCTTAAACTTTATAGGTTTTTATCAGAGTAAAATAAAGCAATACCTACCCACTTTTTTCATGTTTTATTTATTTAACACTTAGACGTCTGGTGTCAACGCTTGGCAATTATGGCAACCCTGTCTATGCATAACGTTCTTCGTTAAAAGATGGACATTTTCCTTGCATTCGGTGGCGATGTTGAATTTGTGAAGTCTGGTCAGTTTTGCTTTAATCGAACTCCATCTTTATTAACCGAAATTTCGTCCGATTTTCTATTTTGCTGCATCAAGCTTAAAATATACAATTCGAGAAAATGTTATTGTCTGTAAATAACAAAAATGGCGTTTGTTCATTGAAAATAAAGAAAAACATATTTAAAAAAAATATCGACTTATTTATTTCAGAAGCCATGTCTCTAATTAAAATAACGTTTTTTCATGCAACTGATTTCCGTAAAATTGTTTGTTTTTACCATCATGATCGTTTGCCGATTATTTGCATTCATTATGTAATCTGCTATATCAGGCCCACTGTAGAAAATGGAGAGATATTGAAAATAGCTGTATGAGCTATTTGCTCATCGATACAAAAATAAACTATTTTTGTATCTAAAAATAAACTATTTTTGTATCTAAAAATAAACTATTTTTGCATTTAAAAATAAACTGATTTTGTACCTAAAAATAAACTATTTTTTATCTGCGGCAAAATGTCAATTTTGACGAGGCGTTCACGTAAGTCAGAATAGTCATTTTTTCTGAGCAACAAACATAGTTTTACCGATAGTTTCCATACCATAGTTTCAACTAAATATTAGTAAAATATTCCTCGAAAATACCGACTTAGGAAATTAAATTTCCCGTTAATTAATTACCGTTGCAATCATGCATTTCCAAATACAAAAAGATCGTTTCAATACTAACACTTTTGGACGATTTTCACCGGAAAGGAGTGTCAGGCAATGAGTTAGATGAGCGCATTTCCGGAGTTCTATGTTAGATAACTCTAAGTAAAATGTAATGTATGTTCTCGGATTCCGAAACCCTCCACAATTTCGACATGCACCAGTTGGAGTTGGTATCATAAAAATAGAAGTGAAGTGATAAGTTGAGGCGGAGATGTTTACATTTTACTTAACGTGATCAAATAACGAACTCCGGAAATGAGCTCAATTTACTCATTGCCTGTCACCCCTTTCCGGAGTAAAATCGTTCAAAAATGCTAGTCTTCGCAACTTGAAACGACCAGTTAACATCTCACCCTCCATTCTTCACTTTCCCCCTATTTTGTGAAAATAGCTCTGACTGGTACATGCGCAAAAGCTCGGACGGTTTCGGAATCCGAGAACATGCAATATCGTCGAAGCTCAGAATAAAATATTACGTTCGATTATTTTTTTAAAAAATGTGCCGACAGATCTGACCAAAATGCCGACTTCAGAAAAATATGGGGAGGTGTGACACCCCTCTCAACCCCCCCCCCTTCGCCACGTCCCTGGGCTATATCTAAAAATAAACTATTTTTTATCTAAAATAGCATTCGGATATGGATGCTTTTTTTTTGCACAACATTAGTTTTTTTCAGGGTCAGTTTTACTATTAGGCGAGCAGTGTCACAGTGTTGGAGCTCTTGCAGATCGCACAGAACGCCTTTCATTCTTTGGACTTCCGCCTGTTAATCACTTAGGCGTACAATGAGAAAATGAAAACTGATGGCACCAGACGCGGATTAAAGGCAAGGCGCACTGTGTTCGCCTAGAACTCTGGCTTAAAGCGGGCCCCGAAATGAATCGCTTGTTTAAAAAAAATATTGCAATAGATAATTTGCAGCTAAGACCCTGTTCAAATATCCGATTTTGACTGAGCAAGTCATTAGTGGCAAAATACGGGAGAAGTGATTAGCGGCGTGGAGTATACTGAGAGTAGTTGCAGGACCAGAGGAATATAAGGGCTGGTTCAAAGAGCCTTCAGCGAAGAACAAGTGGGGGGAAATTTGTGACGTCATTATGCGGGCACTCCGCGCTCTAAAATACGAAAATCCTTTTACTATAAGGGTTTTGATATTATTTTTTTCCTTTTTTTTACTTGATATTTAAAATTGGATGCCAGTATATCAAAATATCATAAGCATAGTAAATATTTGCGAAACTTTAGTAATTTAATTTAGTAATATTGCGAAAATTTAGTAATTGCTGAAGGATCGATTGGATCTTGAAAATTTAGGCACAAATTCAAATAATACGTATCATGCGCAAACCATTTCATGTTTTGATTGAACCAAAAGTTAAAACCTTTTTAAATCTTTTACTCACATATGCGTTTTTTTTTTGCAAACATATCAAAAATATAAATACTAAGAAAAATTATTAATTATACTTATTAACTATACTTAAAAATATGTAATAAATATAATGCAATTATATTTAATATCTGAAAAAAGAAATGTAATAAATTAAGCATAAGTGTGGAGCTTCCAGCTAAATCGGAAACAATTGCTTTTACAATTAAGCCTTTCTCTTCAATTTTTTAAATTATTTCGTACAAAAGATGTTTTGTCATTGTTGTATCAAAATTGAAAAATACTGGTTGTTTCCAGCCTGCCATTATTCCACGTTCTAGCACTAGTTGAACTTTTGAAAATGGTCCCAAAATTTGA
>BGPR01027441.1:0-17368 GCA_013235015.1 Araneus ventricosus
GGGAGTAAATGAAAGCAAGGCAGTTTGAATCACTGTTTCAAGACTTCGATATTTTCTTTCATGCTTCGGCTAGTATATGTTCGGTTTAATTTCATCTCCTAGAATTCGAATAACAGAAGCTAAAGAGAACTAAAAGATAAAAGGTTGAGTAGCATTTTGTTTGAAAGATACTTCACATTAGATAGATACGTAGATAAAGCAGTTTACATGTTATGGACATTCACTGACTGTTTATGTAATTTCGTAATAGTTTCACATAGTATTATCAAAGGGATAGAAACGAAACCGAATTCGAAATTTCAACAGTAGAACATAACGTATTTTGTGACATCTCTATAATCTTAATATTATGAAAAGGTTTTAAAATGGAATACAAAGGAAATTCAATAAATGAAAAAATTATGTTTCAGAATCATGTAAGCAAATCTTCCTTAATTTATTAAATATCAATTAATATTAATTTATAAATACCTTAATTAATTGATTAAATTTTTTTGGAGGCAAATGAATATCAAACACGTATGGTACACCTAGATGTCATAACTAAAAAAATGCATTTTCAGTCAAAGCCGTATAAATCTATCCTGAAGCAATACAAAATAATTGTAAAGAACAAGGACAATTTGTGCGCTCTAGAAGCAAATATCACTAGCAGTTTAATATTATTTTTATTCCAGATAAGAATCATTTCTGGACTGCTTACTGTATCCCTAACTCAAAAACGTATTTTTGGGTTAGAGCTTTATACAATTTTATTTAGCTTCACTTGTTTCATGATTGTAAAAATGTAATTTTATGCGTGACCGATTTTAGACTGAAAGTTTGAGTGCTGGATTATTTAAATTTTTTACACTTAAATATTTTTCATAACAATACACTATTTCAACATTTTCAGACCTTAATTATCAGTTAACCGTTTAATTCAATTAAATTTTAAGTCGATATGAGAGGCGTCTCCAGGCAGTGAATATTAGAAAATATAACTAAATTTCATGGTATTTATAATAATGAATTATAAATTAAAGATTAAAAAGCAGAAAATGATTGAAATAAAATAATTTCTCTTTTTCAGTATTTCAATAAAAGAGTATCTTTCATTTTTAAAATTAAATTTATGTAGATCTAATTGTGACAGTTTTCATCTAAATGCTCGATGCATCAAGGAGTATATTAGCAAATTTCTTTCTGTTTTACTTTTGTTAAAAATAATACGAAAGGAAGGTTATCATTATCACTCTGAAATTAAATGCTTAATTCGAAGCAGAAAAACATTTTACTCTGGTATAGAAGAAGGTTAAAGCCGTTCATTTAATTTCCGTAGCAATGAAGAGCCGAGCAACACATTGAATTAAAAGCAAACTATGAAAATGAAGCGACAGTTTACTTTTAATTCAATATTCTGCTTGGAAATTTGCGTTAGCATTTATTTGCATCCAATATCCAATACTTTAAAAAGCTTATTTTTAAAAGTAAATCCACTTAAATGAAATTTTGCACCTGCACATTTTTCCTGAATGGAATTTACAATTTTAAAATTTTGCCAAACAAGTAGATCACGAAGCGAATTGGATTCTATATGTTAAAGTTTTAAGGAGATATCGTTTAAATTCAAGAGATATAACAAAAAAATCCTAAATGTAAATAAGTTAACATAAGAAAATATTGGAAGTATAATGTTAGAGAAATACTCTAAAAAATTCATTAACAATATAAAATTAATGAAACAAGGAAACATAGACACATTTAACTGTGATCTATGTGTGTACTGTGATGTAACTATTGTTAACTTCCAGATATTTTTTAAATTATCACTAAATTCGATTAGACTGAATTCCACATACTTTAAATTTATCAAATATAGAAAAATGCTGAAGTTTTTTTTATCTTATTACACGTCCTAACAAATTCGACTTTCTGTACTGTAGTTTTACTCCGATTAAAAAATTAACATAATGGCATATTCGACACAAAAAAAAGCATGATTGAATTTTTTTTAATAATGGATAAAGAATAATCTACGGAGAACACTTGATAGAGTAAGTTCAAAAACTTTTACCATGAAAGAAAAGTTTTAGTCTTCACTGTCTTCAGTACTTTAACTTAAACTCTTCGCAACGCTTGACAAGTTTTGAAACAAAAGCATTCTAAAGACGCAGAGAATTATCCAACTTCCAGATTACTAAAACGAATTTACCCGATAAATTCAAGAAAATTTCGGTTATTTCCAAGCATTCTAAAGTTAAATTTCCTTCTGTTTTGCTCTCCTTCTTCTTATCTGGTTATGTAATTTCTTCAAAAAAATTCTCTTTGAATTGTTACTGGAAGTTTTCCTGGTCCGAAAATCAGATTTAGAATCTTTATTTCGTACCGAATTCACTATTTTGAAGAAGTAAATCTAGTTTCTGGTATTTATTTAAAAGAGATGGTTCTTCTCAGTTAAAATGGGTTTAATTTAAAGTGGCGAATTTTTTATTTCAATTTTCTGGTTCTCTATGCAAAATTCAAAAATGGAAAGGCAAAAGTTTGTATTTTGGTGTTTTTGCTCTTCACCTAATTTAAAGAGTTTTATTAAATTCAGATTTAGAATTGTTTGGTAAATGGAAGCGTATCTGATAATGTATTTAGAATCATTGTTCATTTATTTTAAAATGATTTTATCTTCAAGAAATAGGATATTTAAATAAAATAGAGCAATTTGAAAATGAATGGAAATAAAGTACTAATAAAATAGTTACGTCGTGTCGGTAAAATTTACTATAAATAATATTAAATAATTATTTTATTAATTTAAATTTCTAACTTTTTGTTTTTTAAAACGTTAGTTAGAATTGTAATAAAAATCTATATGCTGTTATAAATGTTTCTCCTTCGTTAAAAATTAGTACGTAATTAATTAGCATTCCATTTTAAATACTTCGAGCAATTTAAATTAAATATTATTTCACAAAACTCAATACAATAAATTATGTTTTGTTCTGGATGTATTTTTATTATTTCTATAGAAAATTAAGCTATCTTCAAGTCGTTCTTACTATAGTCTTTCGAAATCAATTACTAGGAAAAATAAAAAATCTGGAATTAACAAAAACAAAAGTTGTATTAGATTCTTAATAGAACGAAGATTTTTGACTCACGTAATCCATAGATCTTTGTAGTTTTATATCCTGGTTAAATCATTTATTATATTTTTTACGAGTAGCTAAGCTTTTACTTCCATTTATTGTATTTTCAAGAGTATTTGGAACATTGCTTAGATTACTTCATTTAAATAAAGAATGAAATTGAAGACATTTTTTTCAAATGTTATATAAGTAAGCATTTTGGATTTTTAATTAAAATTCCTAGGATTCAATGTGTATTTTTAAGGCAACAATCATTATGATCAAATTATCACAAGAAATATGTTAATTGGATAATGTTTGCCAATTTCAGTTACATCTTGGAAACAATTATTTTGCATCTAAAGGTCTTTAAACTAAGGCTCTTTATATCAAAAGCAGGAATTTGTAAAAACATTGCTATTCATGTTTATGTGAAGAATTCCAATTTGGTCACAAAAATTTACTTTGGAATCCACTGCACATCTTGGTGTGTATTAAATCATAAGCATAAAAACTGACATCATCGTATGACATTTGGCAATCTGTAGTGAATTTCGAATGGCATACACGACTGCGTTTATCAATTCACACCATATGAATTGACTCCGTTGCTGGATTAACATAGATATTCCTACTGACTCCAAGTCCACCACAACTGACTGAGGATATTTTTGTTCGAAATCTAAAAATCTTGTTCCCTATTAAATGTAACTGCATAATATATGACACAGTTAATGTTAAGATTGATCAATAATCATGTACAATTATAACTTTTTGAATAATTGTATTGAAATAAAGAAGTACGGGATACTTATCTGTATTTTGTTTCGAATAATTACAATATATTTAGCTTTGGAAAATGTAATTTACCTTCTAAGTATCTAAAATTCACCCATTTTTTTTTACCTCTGACTCCAAGATAAACTTTAGCATTATCACTGATTGGTGGTGGTACATTCAGCAATTCAAGGGTGGGAGAAGAGTATTCCATAAAGCCAGCATTAGCATCTTAATTGAGCTTGCCAGTTGTCTACCCTCTCTACTTACTATTCACGTATAAAGGATTCCTTATTGGTAAACGTGTTGATTCGTTTTCCAGATGAGGTCGCTGATAAATTTTCTAAAGAAGGAAGAATGGAGCCTGCTGTTTTCATGTAAGTACTTACATTCAAAGAATTCGTAATGAAGGTAAAGGTGATTTAGTGATTTCCCGATTTGAAAGATTGGAAAAGATTCAGGTAATCCTTGTGAGCTGTTTAGATGTGTTATACTTGTGAGGTTTGGATCCTTCAAAGGTGTTAGGAGATTGTTCTTTGCAGATTGATTAGTAGCCAAACTAGATCACTTATATTTGCTCGCATGTCAAAACTGTTTCTCTACTTTTCGCAAGGAAACCATAGTCCAGGTCTCATGGACACTTATCTTATCTTATCTAGGGTTGGAAAGATCGCACTTGCATGAAATCCATTCAGTGATGTTGATATTTTTTTAAGGGTGAATGGTTTGATGGACAAAATCTGGTTTTGTCTTGACCTCGAGGAATTGACATTAATGTAACGTAAATTTTTAAAACCAAGATTAAGGCAAGATTTTAATCTTGAGGTATAGATTGAGCACCACAAATATTCAACCAAGAACGCGATTTCGACTTGGTGTGACTGCTGAACAATTAAATTCAAAATTTAAAATGGCCTTCATACCATTTTAAATCTCAACGTTTTATCCATTTCTTTCCAGTATAATTACTCTTTGTTAATTCACTTTACCTTAAAAATTAAAGATCGTTGTTTCTTCAGTTCCCACTTTGACATTGGTGAAAGAATTTCCTTCATTTGTAAAAAAATATCGGCGAGTAATTACATTAATCCTGCAAGATCATTAACGTCATATCTAGCGAATCATTATCGAATTCGTTTTCCTACTAACCGGAATTTTGATAAGTAGAGAGGATGGAGGACAAAAAATAAATATTTGAATAAAGTCTGCAATCACGCGGAGGAGAGTAAAGCAAAATGAAAAACAATTAAATGCTGGCAGCACTAAATTTAAAATTAACCCTTTAAGAGATTAAACCGTCTTTTCCTGAACTTTCTGTTTCTTTCCGAACTCATTCAAGGAATTGCATATAGTTTCTCTTCGAATCGCCTTGCCTTGGACACCACAGAATTCGCGTTTCAAGTAATCCATATAGTTTAGCAGGTAAAGCCATTAAAGCATTTTATAATATTTAATACGCTTCGTTTCTAAAGTATCTGGACATACTGGGCGATCCAAAAGTCAGGAAAATATTTTTTTAAAAATGATTATTCGTAAATAAATAAGGATAAAAAGATGCTGTTTGCACCGAGCGTGTGTAAACGAAGCTAGAACGTTTATGACGAAAACAAAAGTGAATGTTTTGATACTGTTGTTTCCGACCAAAGGATGCCTGATAAAGCTTCGCCGCTGATTTCCTAACCGTTCCATTTTTTTCGAAGAAGTCAAGACGTGTTTGACAACGGTTTCTGTCACTGGTGAGTGTTAACAGTGCTGTTACGGAACAACAACACTCCAGAACTGCAACGCGACAGGCACCGCAGACCGTCACCTTTATGCAGAATGGAGTACCACTATATATCGTTGTTTTTTCTAAGCTCATCTTTTTTTGAGGATCGTGTTATCAATCGATCCTTTCCACACGCATGGACTCTCAAATCTCTCGATCTAACAACTTACGATTGGTTGTGAGGAGTCTTCCAATCGAAAGTGTACCGCGACAAACATGGCATCATTGCCAGCATTGAAAGATGATATCCTTCAACATGTATATGCCATGTTGTAAGAAATGTTGTTTAACTCTTTAATCCCGAGGCGACTTTTTTGTTCTAGCCCCTTTAAAACCGGGCCTTTTTGGACGATGCGAAATGAATTAGACTCTCCCAAACTGGGTGGTCATTTACCACCCCACCCCCTATTATAACCTTCCCTTAATGCGCACGGAAATGGGCTGCGGTTGGCAAGGATAATTGGACCACATATCGCGCTTAAAGCCGAAGCCATCTCAGAACCTCACCTCCCCTCAAAGGAAGCCAACCGCCTCAGACCGGAAATTTTTAGACCGCCCGAGACTGCCTCGCTCGGTGTGAGAGGGTTAATGCTGTGGACGGTGTTGTGACCCGTCTGACAACTGTGTAGCTAATGAGGGACAGCACACTGAGCAGTTCTAAATCATAAGCGAAATTTTCCTTGTTAGCCATCTGTTGACTTAATAAAGAAATATTCAAACATTCTTGTTTTGTTTTCGTCTTAAAAAAATCCGTATTCTTTCCCATTCTTTCCATGAAAACCTCATCTTTTTCTTTTTATTCGTTTTTGAATTATAAAATTTGAAATTTTTTCATGACTTATGGACCATCCGATATATGCATTTAAAAAGCTATTAAAAATTGTTCGCGATTTAGTAGATAAAAAAAAGTAAAAATTGCCCAACATTTGACGGTTAAATCCTCATTTAGTGATAATGAAGCTAATTTTTCGAAAATTTACTCTAATAAAATTTCAGTATCCAACTTATTAATGCTTTACTATGCATATGCATAGCTGTATATTGAAGTAAGAAGTTATATAAAAGAGAAAAATGGATATAAGTATACTATTACTATCTAAAATTTAAAATACAAACGTATCTTTTTGTGTTGAGAGAATTGAATTTAATCAGATGAAAGTACGGCTATGGAATGTAGAAATATTGAGAATGATCTTATTTTTTTATAACCATGGTCAAACGATGAGAATTAGACATGATATTACAACTTCTGTCTAAATTTCTGCACTAGGAGGTGGGACAAACAATATTGCTAGGTTTCTATGGTAATGGTAATAAGTAACCCATGGTAATTCATGGTTTCTATAGAGAGCTGGTGCTATGAGAGAAGTAATTTTCTGGAAATACATAGGAATTGTGATTGTTTACACCATTTACAAAATCGATTGATTATTTGAAAATAATACATTTTACTCTAAAGTTTTGGGAAAACTTATTTATGAATAAGTTTCTTTCTAATATAAATACATTAGCTCATTTTTGTGAAGTATTAGTTATCAGAATGAACACTAATTTGCAATTAATTGCAATTAAACAGTTAGTAAATGCATAGTTATTAATTTGTACACTTGATTTGTGAGTGCATTTCTTCAACCGTCTGTAAAATTACTATAAATTAATTAGAAAATCCTTCATTTTGCTCCATATCTCAATATATTTAAACAAAATCGCAATATTGTTTGAGAAACTTTCGCTAGAGTTTTAAAACAGAATTATTTATATGATTGTAATAAATTAGTTATACTTGTTTGCTTACTGTATGATGTATCAAATTTTAAACATATCATCATTTAATCATAAAAGCAAAATCGGGTTGATTTTTCTTTGCCTCTTTTGATAAAATTTCCCTTCTATTCTGAGATAAATATTAATTACGGATCGTTCTTTCTGAAATTAGGGGTTGATGCTATTGTATAATGTTTCAAATCGTGGCTAAAATAGGGTTGGCGTTTATTTCGAAATTAACCGGTTTTCGCTTATTCAGGTTTCTTTCACCTCCGGTTTATAACCGATCAAGATAACCGCTTTTCCTTTTTTTTGTAAAAAACTAACGGCGTTTATATACAAATTTTTTTTATTAATATTGTTTTAACAGGAAAATAATCCATTGGCCAATATTTATCTGTTCATAAAGACTCGTTCAGTAATTAGCCAACCAACAGACGCCTCGAGGAAACGGTTGTCGTTGATTGGCCAAAGATGATGAAATTCAAAGCTTCATAACTGGATAAATTTTAGTCTAATCAAACCTAAAATCGAGCATAACTTCCTATTATGTTTTTAATGCATTAATATGAACAGTTATATCTAATGCAAACACAAGTGTCTTGAATATGAGTAACATCTTTTTATTGTGCGTGCTTCTCTACAAACCTACAACCAAAATAGAAAAATATATCTGTGACGGAGAACAAGCATATACACAAAAATTAAAATTATTATTATATCATTTTGAGAAGTGATTTTAATGAATAGTCAATGTGTGTGAAACAAAACAAAATACTAAAATTAAACATTTTATAAATTTCATTTTTTCCCATTAATTCCAAGCAATTAATGTTTCATAATTGCTAGAAATATTAAACGGTTCTTTACATCAAAGAATTCTGCAATCAAAAATTATTTATGAGCCTTTCGACCACAAATCTTTTCCTCTGTTTCTGTTGTTAAGTGATAAATTGAAATCATTTTCATGAAAAGATCTTTTAAACATCTTCGTGGCTAAAAAACAGCTCTCATAATATTATATTAGCTATTTTATAAGTATAGATAAAAAGCCAGTAATACTATTGAAGAAAAATAAAAATGACCTTTCTGAGATTTGTTTTTGTTTGGGTGGCGCCGTACTAAGCGGATGTTCTGCTATCTATCTCAATCAGAATCACCCGTCTTACTTACTGACGGAATTGGTAATGGCACTTTGCTCTTTTTACTTAGCTCTTAAACTGATGAGTTGCGTGAAGAAACTATCTTGATACTCGCATCGACAGGCTGCTATCTATTCCAACGTTCTTTTGTATGCAAAAAATAAAAAATCAAGATTAATATTTTATGTATGTAATATCATTGGAAATCGATTCTACTTTTATATTATTTTTAAATTGATTTAACTTTTTCTTTCTTAACGAATTACATTTTCTCTGTAGAAAACTGATTGTAACGTATACCATAAATAACATTGTTAAGGCATTAAGGCATGAAAAATATTAGTAGCAAGTCTATCACATCTCCATTCTTGTCTTGGTCCTGCCATGGTAAGAGGAGCAATTGGTCTCAGTGGTGTCATCATTGTTATCATTTTTAAACGGTAGACGGGTATCGCAAACTTATTTACGATGTTAGAAACCTTTTAGAAATGGTTAACCAAAGTTTCAAGCTGCATTTCATCCAAATACTTGTATTTTTAAATAGAATAATGCGGAGATACTTACTAGAAATATCGTCTTTTCAATATATTCAACTTTTAAAGTGACCACCATTCTAACCAAACTTAAATATTAAATTTTACAATATGATAAAAGCAAAGATTTAATTCAAGGTATACAAATATCATGAAAGAAAATTGTCCCTCAGAGATTAAAGGCTTTATAGGGTTCCTTATAAAAAAAAAATCGAATTCATAAAGCTACAAAGTTGCCATACAAATTACAAAAATATTGCTTTTCAACCTTAATTTAAGGAAATAACACTGATGGTAAACAAGAGGATGGTCGTTTTACTAGTAAATTAGCATTTTTCAACAATTCATAAGTTAGAACTCTTTTCATAATTTCGTTATTGCAGGTGAAAATCCATCTAATAACATATCTTTATAATGATAATAAATATTTACCCTTTTTGATTAACATGGAGAAGTGTTATTTTATAAGGCTGTTCAAGTGATCGGGTCTGTATACATATCCTAAAGGAGAATGCCGAAAAATCCATTCTATCATGTAAACCGAATTCTTATCTTCTCTCAAACTATTTTAATTCAGTTTTCTCAAGAGATAAAAAAAATTCTCAATTCGAAAATTCTATTTCAAAACTTCTGGATTTAATAGGGACAGATAAATTATACTGAGAAATAAAACGCTCTGCCTTCTCTTAAGAAAAAACAAAGAATGTGAAATATTCATTTTTCTTCACAAATAAAAATTCCGAATAGAAATGGAAATTTCAAAGCTATTTTTCAAACGCAAGTCATTTCTTAAAAAATTCGGTTTATATAGAAAATTTAACAATTTTGCACAGAATCGTTAACACTTTTACGTTCAACATTCCTATAAGGTCGCATTTCGTTCTGCATCGTATTGAAACCGTGCTGTTGGAAGTTTTGTTACATTGCCGAATTTTAAGAAGTTTGTCACAATATTTGCTTTGTCACATATGTAAACCGTATTATGTAATGCCTTGCTGTAAGTAACTGTATTTTATTTTTCATTTGTCTAACTTTCCGGGATAAATCTTTTAAAGAAAAATTAACCCGTTTTTTTTATTATATCACTGATGTAATAGTTTGAGACTTTAATATGGAATCAATATTCTTTTTTTCATTTCCTTTTAGTAAAATTTCTGAGCATTTATATGAAAGAGTTCCTGTATAGATATGTAGGCTTCGAATCATTTTGAGGGATGATCGCTCAAATGATGTATAAGAAATATCACGAAAACAAAATTCTCATTTGACTTTAAAAAATAGACTTGACACTTGATACATACAACAATAGACGCCATATTAGATACAATTAGACAACATATTTCAAAGCAAATGTTTATTAAATTAACAAACCTCTGGTTAATTCCTGCAAACAAAGCTAGAAAATAAAATCTTTTAATTAATCAATCAATTTAATCAATTTTAATTAAGAATGAAAAGGAAAGGTATGGTAGGTACACCATGCTTCGTTGCAAGTTCTAGGAGGTCTGATATTGGTTCATACTTAAAAAAAAGAAACTGGGTAGGAGTTTTTAGACATTTAACAACATCCGGATAAGACCATTCTCTTCCATCAGCGCCACTTCGAGGTAGACAATTAATAACGTGATTGACCGTTGTATACCTTCATAGTGATATACAAGGTTCGCAAGAAATAAGTTTCCCACTTTAAAGCGCTCTAGAATGTGTTCTACCGGTCCAAATGAGATAAAATTTTAACAACACATAATTCAAATGATGCTCTTGACATTTATTAAAGAAAAAATATTAGTACAAAACAACCGCCGATAGGTAGAGCAGTAATACACAGAAAAACATTTTATATGCTTTATAAATGTTAAATAATATAAAAAATAGCATTGAAACTGCTCGATATGTCCCTCTTCATGTTCAACAATGTGCTCTAATCGCAGAACTATATTTTCCACAGCTGACCGGAGTGAGTCTCCCGGAATATCTAGAACATGGCTCCAATGCTGTCTTTCAGATCTGGTAGAGATGCTGGCCTTTTACAGTAGATATTGTCCTTCAGGAAACCAAGCCAAAAGTCGCAGGGGGTTATATCTGGCGAACGAGGAGGCCATGCTGTTGGAAAATGACGGCTGATCACCCATGAATCTGTGAAATGCTGCCTTAGCAATTGCTTTACACGGCGATCAATGTGAGGAGGTGCGCCATCCTGCATGTAAATGATGTCCCGAAGGCATCCACGCTGTTGAAGTTGTCGCATTACAAAACCCCTCAGCATATCACTATACCTGTTTGTGATGTGACAGAACAGGTTTGGATTCCGTTTGCAGTTATCTCTTCAAAAAAATACGGTCCAATGATAAAGGTAGCCCTACAACCACACCATAGTGTAACTTTGTCAGGATGCAAGGGCTGTTCTTGGATAGCGTGGGGGTTTTCCGCTACCCAAATTCGACAATTGTGGGTGTTGACGTGCCCATTGAGGCAAAAGTGGGCTTTGTCACTCCACAGAATGTTCCATAGCCAAATGACTTCAACCACCATTCGAGCAATGAACTCAAGTGCAAAAGTTGTACGAACCTCTGAGTCCCTTCCTGTAATAGGTGCACAGGCTTGATTTTGTAGGGATAGAAATTCAAAATCCGCCGTAAGATTTTTCGTACAGTGGAAAACATCATATCCAATACACGGGAAACAACTGGCACACTCACACTACCACGCGGCGACTGACTGCTGGCTTCAACGACCGCGGTAGCCACATCTTCGACGCTAGAAGACGGGATTTGCTTTCGTCCTCTACCTGGAAGAATGTCAAGTTGCCCAGTTGTTTCAAATTTCAGTATCGTTTTGCGTAGGGCACATGGAGACATTCCATCTCTTCGTATCTGTTTCATACGGAATTCTTTTACAGCTGCAAAGGAGTTCCGCTGGTTCAGGTAGAACAATTTTACCAGTAGAGCTTTTTCCTGCAATGTCGGCGTGATGTGCAGAGAAGTAACTCACGCTCGTGCAGAATCTGCCTTCTTTTCATCCAAAGAATAATGCTAATAGGCATGCGCTGTAACGCAAATGATGTTTAACATTTTCCATAAATGCAAATAAATACCATTTGTGTTATAGCGCCATCTATTGGTGAATTTTGGTACTAATATTTTTTTCTTTAATAAATGTCAAGCGCACCTTTTGAATTATCTGTAGTTCAAATTTTTATATTTTTCCCGATATTGAAACAGTGTAAAACGCAAGACTTTTTCAATACTGTACAATGTTTTTTTCATAATATTGAATTCAATGTGCAGAACTTATTGGTAACACATTGCGATTTTTTGAACACCTCTACTTACAGCGAGCTTTGAACCCGGGACCTTCTGCATGCGAGGCAGGAGCCTTACCTCTGAACCAGTTAGTCTTACATCAGGGAGCGTAAATGATGATAACAAAATGTAGTTACAAAGTTCGGATCGCTACGAAATTTCATGTTCATTCACAATTAATCTGAACAGTTTTCTTAATTAAATTATCTTTTATCGTTACAATTTCGAGTTCAAAATGAAATATTAGAAGTCAAAGAGGAAGCAATTTTAGCTCTTATATCTAAGTTTGCTAATTTAATAAATTAAAAGGCAATAACATTTAAAAGCAATTATAATAATATGTTTGAAAGGTTTTCAAATAATTTTGAAATTTATTTATTCCTCTTTCCATGTATTACGAGACGCCTTTAACATTTATAATAACAGTATTGATTGAAAATCAAATACACGATTCGGAACAAAAAATCACGTCATATTTTTTACGATGAGAATAACACTCAATTTTTTCCATCGATATCGTGAGATCTGTTTTATGGTTAGCTTCCTTAGCTGAATCCGGCCCGCCTTTTATATACAGCAAAACAAAATGACTATGTAAACATTATTATTCAAATGAATATTTTTTAAAAATACTTTTTCAGACATATCATTCAATACTGTTTAATATAGTGTTATTGTATTTCCATGCTGCCCTCTGGCGGCCATAAGAATAACTTCACCTCAAAATAAGAATCAACGCTGAATAATAAAGTGCTACGGTATTTTTGTGCTGCCATCTGTCGGACATGAGAATAACTTCACCTTAAAATATTGATCAATGCTGTTTAATGTAAAAATCAAAATATCATGTGCATTGTATTGTATAGTATGATATAATATTCAGCATCTTAAAGAATAATTGTTCCAGTGGTGTTTTTGTAATAAAACCTCCAGTCGAGTGATATCCTGAGTTAAAATGAAGAATTTTATAAATAAACATTGTTTTTATATTATTTGTGAAAATTTAGTATCTCGGAAATACTGATACATACAATACTTTATTACAGTATTCGGTGTTCCTCGGTGTTCATAATATTGTATAACATTGTGCAAACATTATATAATATTTCTGTGCTACCTGGGTCTAGAGCCCTCTGAAGTGAGAAACTTATTTCTTGCTAATCCTGTATCTACAATACTTCTGTTGGACTACTTAATTTCTGCTATTGTTTGGCGTAACAAAATACAAACTTTTGACTATTTTTCCACATATTCGCCACCGACATTGATACATTTGTCGTATCGTGAAATCAATTTCAAGAAACCATCCTAGCAAAAATCGATGCTGAGGGAGCAAAGGAAATTCCTCACAACCTCTGCACCTTTTCATTGCTTCGGAAGTGACGTCCTGATAGTGCTGATTTGAATGCAGGAAAAAGTTGAAAGTCTGATGGGGTGAGATCTGGGATGTAGTCCGGGCGAATAAATCTCTCCTATCTCAGGCGACGAATGTGTTCTTTTGTGTCCCTTGCTGTGTGTGGGGTCTTGCATTATTGTCTACGAACAAAATCCCTCGAGGCTTATTGCCATTTTTGCAGTCTTGAAGTCCTTTGGCACCAATTTTCACCTTTTTTCGTGCAATGAAGTCAGCACTATCGGGACATCACTTCTGAAGAAATGAAGAGGTGCGGCAGGTTGTGAAGAATCTCCTTCGCTCGCTGGGAACCGATTTTTACTAGGATGGATTCCTGAAATTGATTTCACGGTACGGCAAATGTATCAGTGTCGGTGGCGTATATGTGGAAAAATAGCCAAATGTTTGAATTTTGTTATGCAATTGTATGTTTCAGATTGTAACAAAGCTTCCTTGTTAAAGCATGACGAAACTTACTTTCGAAACGTCCTCCCTCGTACATACATTTTGCTCTTCTCCAGAAATCTTATCTTGCTCTTTGAAATAAAAATTTCTTCTGCGATATACCTCTAGTTCCTTTCTGTGTTTCCTATTCTGTTTATCAGCAGCTCCGTGCAGTAAGCTTTCACTTAAAGCAATCGCGAAACCGATTCGGCTTCTATTTCGAACGACAAGTTGGAATAAGTTTTATCTCATTTACACAAAATGTGAAGTTCTGTTCTTTTAAAAGCAATTCATTTCGTCTATTAGTTTCTTTAACTAACTGGTTAAAAAACAGAAACACCCGTTTCGGGCAACGGAATGGGATCTTTGGAGTTCTTCTGATTGAAGAGAAACTTGCATCTTCACATCATAGTTAAGTTGAATTCAACAGAACTGATATTCTTACACATTCAATAAAAACAAAAAATATCTTAACCCTCTCACAACGAGCGAGGCGGTCCCGGGCGGTCTTAAAATTTCCCCTTAACAGTGATGAAGGCCGGTCTGAGGCGGCTGGCTGCTTTTCAAGGGAAGTTAAGGTTCAGAGATAGCTTCGGAGATAGCGATTAGTCCAAGTGCGGTGGAGGGAGGTCCAATTATCCTTCCCACTACCTTAAAGGAAGGTTATAACAGGGGGTCAGATAGTGGGGTAAATGATCACCCAGGTTGGGAGAGTCCAATTCATGTCGTATCCTCTCAAAAAGGTCCGGTTTTGCAGGGACTAGAAGAAGAAAGTCGCCTTGGGATTAAAGAGTTAATTTATGCTAAGAGGGACAGTTCCTCCTGAAAAGAGTATTGACATAAGTAAAGTTTGCTCAGGTGCCGTCCTTTCCAACAGGTCATGGTTCAAAATTACTAAGTCCGTCCCAAAATATCTCTCGTATTGGTTCAAAATGTGACTTAAAGATATCTAAAGAAAGCTAACTAATAATGTTAGGAAGAATTTGATTTGGGAGAAATATAAAGATGACACAAATTTTCAACGCAGTCATTTTCATTCGTCAATTATTAATTGATGGAAACTGATCGGAAGATAACATCCAAGATGACACGAGGCTTCTTTATAGAGCTGGAAATAATATGATGATATGTTTGGAGATTGTAGAAGAGTTCATCAAGAATATCTACGATATTTTTTTGGAAAAACTGGCCAAATATCTTTGATGTGGTTCAAAATTGTTTCAGATTTAAATCGCTATGTAATGCCTTTGACGTGTGACATACCATGGGACATTTACGATACTCATTAACTACTGAGTTTGGAAAACATAATGAAAATAAGTTTATAATTCTTTAAAAATAATATGTAATTTAATTATCAATCTCTGCATTATAGTATTTACACAGAGTAGTATAATGTTTACAGAATAGATAAATTACATGTTTATCGCAGACCTTTGCTATAGCAAGGGTCTGTAGTGACTTGTGATTTATCTATTCTGTAGCCATTATACTACTCTGTGTAAATATTGTATTAAAGAGATTGATAATAATACGAAATATTTGCTTTATGATTTTATCCCGACGTTTTCACGAAAAATCTACGGCGTGGAGCCGAACTGCGCATTTCTTATGTTTTATTTAGAGTTGAAGTTTAGAGTTTTGACTGTTGCTATCTGTTGACAGTATATAGAACTACATTTCTCGTATGCGCAGTAAAATATTATTTACTACAAATGTTCATATTTCGCGTAATATTCAAATTTTAATACAATGTTTCTTTTACGTATTGTCAAGTATTCTGTAAGTTTCGTACAATTCGAAAGAAAACTCTGCATGTTATAATAAAAAAACATGTGGAGTTTGAAATTTTCAATTTAATGCCGATTTTTACTTAAATTCTAATAATTTTTATTACATCACTTTAGGTCCTAGTAATACTTTTCAAGCTCTTTAAAATGACACCAGAATCAACCTCTTAGCTAAACACGTTTCTACGCTACAGTTATTTATAATCTATAATATAAAGCAGAAAATACATGTATCCGTCCGTCTGTCGATCACAAGAACCCTCCTAAACGGTGAACGGTAGCGACGTGAAATTTATACACGAGATTCTAGAGAACATTTCTAGGTCAACGGTGCTATTTTCAACTCTCAGAGTTAATTAGTTCTGAAGATATTTAATTAACTAACGAAAATTAGCCGCTGTTAAGCCTAATGCTTAGACGTTTTTTGCCAATAACTTCTGAAATATTTATTAGGCAATAATCATTTTTATGCCATTTTAAAGAGCAGAAAATTATATTTTTAATGATATTAATTCCATTGCGATAAAGTGTTTTCTCTGATTGTTATTAACGTTTAAAAATATATTTTAACGCAATATTTAACAATACTTTCTATTCTTATAATATTAAGTTCAGACCAATTTACTGTTTAACAAATTATCCATTCACGTGTTTCATTAACAGAGGCAGAAACGCACGTGCTACGTATTAAGAAAATATTGCTTTTATTTGAACTTGAACTCAAAGACAATGTTCTTACTGCCGTTTTTATTTTTAAGCATATACAACTTTTACTATGCATGTACAATAATCCAATGACGTTAGTTTGATTACAATGCGATTTTTCGCGTTTAATTTTAGTCCTAATTAGTGTGTAAGGTCATTGAATGTTTTTTAATTCCCGAACAACGGAAAAAACTGTTTATTTAGTTTAAAGAAAATACCTAATCAGTTTGCGATTTTTCTCAAACTTCTGATAATATTTTGTTTTTAAATGCCTAAAAGAAAGAAACAGGCATTTAATCTTTCACGTCTCGCCGCAATGCGTAAAAAGCAGCCGCGGGCAAGCTGAAGAGCAAAAATCGCATATCCGTGAATTGGACAGAATATATCGAGCTGATGGACGAGCGAATGAAACGACTGAAGAAACTGAACGGCGACGTTCTGAGGACAGATTACGAATAATTGCAAAACGAAATAACATGAGTGCTAAAGAAACTCAACAGTGACGTTCTGAGGATAGATTACGAACAATTGCAAGACGAAATAACAAGACTGCTGAAGAAACTGAAGAGCGACGTTCTGAGGATAGATTACGAACAATTGTAAGACGAAATAACATGACTGCTGAAGAAACTGAAGAGCTGCGTTCTGA
>BGPR01027442.1:0-20721 GCA_013235015.1 Araneus ventricosus
ATCTTTCTGAATACTAACTGTACTGAACTGGAATTTTTATATAAGTTGGCCTATACATCTGACTTAAGTTATGAAAGAAAAATTACGCTACGTTTTGCTCATGCGCAGAAAAAAAATGCTCAATGTGTGGTTTCACTGCGAAACTGATGAACTCAAAAGAGTTAAAGTGCTAGTTTGCTTGCTCCAGGCTAGTTTCCTGTATTAATCAAAAAATATAACACCATAAACCTGCCATTACTGCGATAAACACAGAGTTGCAATTACTGTGCAATTTTACTACTCATGGACTAACCCAACAAATAACTTTCGATCATTCATTTACTAAACTATTTTATGTACTAAATTACTGTAAAACTATTCCAAACTTCTAAACAATTAATTCGAGGAACGCCTTCTGTTATTTTTCTGCCGGTAAAGTGTTGGAAACTGTCGAATGCCGCTTTAACACACTGTGTGCGGGATACGAATTGGATGGAATCTCAAATCATCGGGAGTGGTCACCCCTAAACTTTCTCGTGTACTTCCCCAAAAAGGTGCTGTTTCCCCTCCCCCGCGTGGATAAAAAAATTCGAACCTACTGTAACCCAGAATCCAATGACTATCAGAGGGTGTTTCATTGTAGATAATAGTGATTGTATAACGCATCTATCACATACGTCCACTCTCGCCGGCTAAAGGACAAAGTAACGTAAACCTTCCGCGTGCACAGAGATTGCTAGCAGTACGCATGCGCAAGGAGAATCGGATTAAAAAAGTTGAATAAGCAGTTTGAACGCCTTTTTTTAACCGAATGGAAAGAAATTTGGGCACAGATCTATAATTAATGTTAGCAACCGTCATGCCAATTTTTATTTATCTAAGCCAAAGGGTTTAGAAGATATAATTTTTAGAAATATGCGATTATACAGTCCGACAGACCATCAACCCTTCGACGGATTTGGTCCAAACTTTGATACGGACCTACACTCATGATGATAAAACTGTGTACCAAATTTTATCCATCTATATATTCAAGTTTTTGAGTCACAGTGTTCACATGACCGCTTAAAGACAGACTTCCCGTTGACGGATTTGTCCAAAATTTGTTAAACCTACTTATCATGCATAAAGATCACATACCAAATTTCATCCCTCTAACTCTAATAGTGCTCGAGTTACCGTGCTCACAGACATAATTCCAAAATTGTGTTTTTTGGACTTGGGGGTCGTCTAAAACGTGGAGATTCGTCAAAATCTCGAATTTGAATTTTTTGACGATTCTCTTTGTATACGAGAAAGTAATAAAAAGACGAATGGTAACTGTGCTCGTTCTAGTCATTGTATATACCATAAAAGAAAGTGAGCGTATTCTGCAGATATCTATTAAAATGTCCAACTTATCTAAACTGGTACGCAAGTCAAATTCACGAATTAAAATTTAATGTTGGATAATTCGAGAAAAACATTTTTGCGCTTCCCGTTTCCAAAGTGTTAAAAGCACAAAACTAAGACATAGCATTTCATTACTATAACCAACCTTAAAAGTTGGAAAAAGTCGGAAAATTGAAACTGAATCTGATTAGAATTGAGAAGGAAGATGCTCATCGTATCGGAGACTTAAGTCTCGTAAAAGTTCTCTACCGAACCGTATCTAAAAGTTACAGCATAAATACAGTGTGGAAAACAAAAATAAAACAACTACAATTCATGCACATTAAAAAATTTTTATTTGGGTTGTATAAGCATTTAATATTAGCATTTCACAACAGGAAAAAAAATGGTTAACAGTTTGTTCTTAACGTTCTTTTGCGTTCGAAGTGTACATTGACAAGTACTGCGATCAGTGGAGCCTCGCTCACTGTAACCGTAGCTCAATGATGCAATTCTGCATAAGCTTTTTACTTTCTCGTATACAAAGAAAGTATTGTAATCGTCAAAATATTGGAACTCGAGATTTTGACGAATCTTACGTTTTAGACCTCCCCGAGTCTGAAAAATACCATTTTAGAATCATGTCTGTCTTTGAACACGATAACTCGAAAAACATTAATGTTACAGGGATGAAATTTGGTATGTGGTCTTTACATATAATTTGTAGGTTTGTATCAAATTTTGAACAAAATCCGTCAAAGAGCTGCCTGTCTATATAATCGCATACTTTTGAATGCGATAACTTCTTTAAAAATTACTTTGATAAATGAAATTTCTTATATGGCCTTCTCACCTGAATGGTAGATTTGTTTCTAATTTTTGTGCCAACCTATTAGATAAGGGCGTTCAAATTTCGTTTTCTTTATCTTTCACCCAGCCCTATTGGTAATCATGACGGCTTCCAATTCCACTTCCGCGTTGGACGACCTTCGGAAATCGTGGTGTGACGTTTCGCTTACTTTTTTCTCCACTGCGTCAGGGGTGCCTATTCGTTTTACTGCCTGTTAGCTTATTTTTTTTCTGTACGTGTGTTAGGAGTATACGAGAAAGTTAAGGGAAGACCACTCCTGCTGTTTTTAAAGCGAAACGTTTCGGTGAATTGCAGTGGTGGATTCTTCTTCGTTGAATTCGCAGTGCATCTGTTGATTAGCGTAGTTCTAAAGTATGTCGACGAATGAAGGTGCGCGTTTGGATTGATTTTTAAACGTACTGCAATCATCGAAAAATTCGACTTCGATGAATCTCAACATTTTGCCCATCCTCGAGTCCAAAAAAAAAAAAAAAAAAAACATTTAAGAATTATGTCTGCCCGTATGTATATAAATACGATGACTCGGATTATCGGTGCAACATTTATTGCGACTACTTGGCTGAAAAGCATCAAATCTCCATTCTACTGTTCAGCAGCGGATTTCGAGACTCGCACTTTTGGACGATTTTACACCGGAAAGGGGTGTCGGGCAGTGAGTCATATGAGCGCATTTCCGGAGTTCTTTGTTAGATGACTCTCAATAAAATGGAAACAGCACCCTTCCATTCTTCACTTCCCCCTATTTTGATGAACATAACTCCGCCCGGCGCATGCGCAAAAGCGCGGAGGGTTTCCGAATCCGTTGCTATATAATACAGTTGCTGCATAACTAAGCAACAATTTTTCTAACACATTTAACACTGCCCGGCATGATTAGTTTTTCATTATTGTTCAAAAGAAGCGTTCTGATTATGTTATTTTCATGAGAAGGAAGGAATTAAAACGTGAAGTTTGTGGCTAATTAACGCGTTGATTAAGTCTGATTCCATTTGTCTAATGTCTGCGATTCTCCCCTATCCGAGACCGAGGTGCCCTAGTTGCAAGCTCTCGGCTTTGGGGCCGGAGGGTTCAAGGCATTGTTCGTGTATTGGGCCTGTTGCACGTTAAATCATACGTAGTGGGCCAAACGTCCTCCCGCTGGTGTGGTGCGGAATTTTGGAGAGGGGGTGCTAGCTCGGGTGTCGTCCTCGTCATCTAACTGCATTTCAAAATGAGGAAGTTCGTCCCAAAATATCCCTCGAGTTGCTTCAAAACGGGACATTAATATAACTAAACTAAGCGCACGGAATTCAATAATGTTAAAATGAATTTCGTCGCTTAAACAAGCGCTGAAGCAACACCAGCCATCTCAATTTGTTGGAATTTCAAAGAGGAAGGAAATGCTGAAAACCGAATATTTTTGAACCAAAACCGAATATTTCTGGTTTTTTGTTTTTTTTCGCATCTGGTTGGAACATAATGTATCGTGTTTATATTGGATGTTAAAAAGAATTCATCAACCTTCGTTACTGGTTGTAAAAACACTGGTGTATCTTTATCGTGTTAAGCGGCGATTTGCTTATGAAATCGGGAAGGAGAGTTCTTCAGAAGCTAAATTTAGAGAATTAAACCTAATTTTGCCTTTCTTTTATATTAAAAAAATTTATAAATGTAAACTAAAAAATCCCAAACTTTTTTTTTCAGTTCTGTACCAAGTGTGGAAAACGGAATTAATTTGTGATTTTTTTGTAACTTTCAGAAGACGGCGGACAGGGGCCGAGGAAGATGTTATTGAGTGGAAAGGATCATTTCCAGGTAATTTGATATGCTGCATTAGCCATATGTTTACATGCGTGTTTTCTATACTATCCAATTAGATGACTTGTTTTGGGAATGTGTTGTCGTATTCATTCAACTAACATATCTATAGAACACTTGATGTTAATGCGTTTTTTGCGGGAAAATAAAGTCCCGGCTGTAGCAACCAATTCTATAGGAAGGGGTGGGTGGTTAAATCCCAAACACGCCTACAGGTAAAAATACTTCATCTAAGGAACACTCTAGGGGAAAATGCACCAAAGATAAAGGAGGAGAAACAGTTGTTAAAACTAAGTTATTTATTTATAAAACATAATACGAGAAAGGTATTCACACATATGATTATTTACATATTAGACAAGAAAAAGATTTAGGGTTTGTCAGTTACTTAGTTAAATATCAACTTACACCACGTTTAAAAGGTCAGTAGCCATCGCCGCCGTGCTAACAGGGGAGAGCTTTAACCCTTAGCTTCTTACGCTCAACAATCTACCGCGTGACCGTTCTTCATTTCAATAAGCCACCTACCCGAATTAAAACGAAAAACACTCTGTTTTTAACGAAGAAACGCCTACGCATCACGTGATGAGCACGGAGAGAGCGCTTGATCGTTGTCTTTCGATATTTTTCCGCTGACACAACAATTATTCAAATGGGCTTGTTCGAAAAGTGAAAAAATATTATTAGGAAGGAATTAAACTTACGCTTTTAAGTTAGACGGGAAAAATAAAATTCCTACATAAATTTAAAACTGACCTAATTGGATGCACGCGTGCAGCTCGAGCGAAACTGTTTAGGGGTGACGAATCCCATCATTTCTAAGAGGTCAGAAATCGAAAATGGCGTGTGCTGCTGCTGTGGTCCTTCCGTCGAACGGATACAAAAATTTGAAATACAAAGAATTAACTAAACAACTAAATTGATAACATATAATTATTTAAATATAATTAAAAATGGCACCAGAACCGAATGTTTCCCTGAAATCCCCCGATTTGCTCCATTTGCATATGATTAAAAAATGGCACCAGAACCGAATGTGCCTTGAAAGCCCTCGATTTGCACATGATTAGGTAGGCACCTAATCATGGATTAGGATGTAAGTTAATCATTAGACCCTACATAGTATAACAGTAATAAAGGGAGCGCTCGACTCGTGGCCGAATGATTAATATTTAAACCGTCATAGATGGACTATTTTTCCATATGCCTAAATAAATGTACTGCTGGAACAATAACGAAGTCTAAATTTTTATGCACTCACCCGTCCTATTGCTAATAGAATAGGACTGACTAATAATTAGTTATATTTGGTAAAATATTTTTGACACTAATTGTCATGCCACTAACCTCCACGTATCTGTTCAGGCTCTCAGCCGAAGGAGGTGAAGTGAAGAGTAGAAGAAAAGTTGCGCGGGAGCGAGGTGGTAGACGCCAATAATGGTGTTCGGTCTCTGCACGGAATGTGCACATTTTTGTAGGCGTTCTCGAGGTGAACTCAGAGTTAGTAATTAGGAGTAATCTTGAAAGTGAATCCTAATTGTACATATGTATATATCTCCTATATAATTGTATATTATAGAATTAATAAACTAGTAAGAAAAAAGTGAATTTATTGAAGACTGCAGTACACAGTTATTACACTAATATTTTGAGCAACGAAAAAAACTAATAAATTATGACCGAGTTATGCCGACTGGAATTCAAGCCAATAAACAGCCACTTCTTGGAAGCTTCTTGTATTGATTAGTAGCACATGCTAAAGTAATGATATTCAAAGCTTCATAATTCTGTGATGTGAACTATGGAAATTGTTTTACATTTCGTTACATATGACTAATAAGACCTGGAGTTTGTGCAGAAATATCGAACTTCATAATTTTTTCAGCAGTACATTTGTTGACTCGAACAACATAAAATGTAAAACTTTACGCCATTTAAAGCATTTTTCCAATTTGAAGTGTCGACACTTATCGTGGTCCAGTAGCTAATTTCTAAACCGTTAGAGATAAACGTATAGTTCTAATTGGAAGAATGCTTCAATAAAGGGAAGAACTGCAGTCAATTCTGGATAATTCGAACTTGTTTAATTCGAAATTCTGGATAATTCGAAATTTTTGCACGGTCCCTAGAATTTTGTATTAAAATGTTAAAAAATCGTGGATAATTCGAATATTTCGTACGATTGCCCTTAAAATATTGCGGTAAAAATTGTTCCTGAGACTTTTCTCAGCCAAGGTGCATTATTTTAACGGACTTTCTAAGGAAAACAAAAGCGAGGGTTGGAATTACCCTCTCCCCTCCCTACTGCATTCACAATTGATTGGTCATACAAAGCCTGTATGCATTTTCAGAAGCAATTAAAAATAGCTGCCTTTTTTTAAAGTGATGAATAATTAAGCTAGTAAAAAATGTTCGATTTAATTAAAAAAAATGTAGCAGTATTGTTAGATAAAGTTTGTGTTAAATCTTTGATCGTGGAGTTAATCTTTTTTATTTATTTCTTCTGTTTGAGAGAATATATGCAATTCGAATTTTTGGATATTTCGAACTTTTTTTCTGGTCCCTTCAACTTCGAATTATCTAACTTTAACTGTATAATTTGTTTTCTGAGGTACTAAATAAATTTTGAAAAAATTACGAATTCTAATTTATTATACGGTCTTATCAGTCATGTTTAGTAAAATATTCTTCACACACTAACATTTGAAACAAAGTTCCACTCTTCTGCGATTAAAACTGAGCGAGTTTTGGAGCTCGAATTTCATAATTTTAAACCAATCAACGGCCTCGACGAGTAAATGTTACGCATTGATTGGCGGATCGTCTTCGAGGCGGCTATTGAAATGGTGTAAAGTGGTCTAAGTCAGCGATATTCAAAGCTCCATAACTCGGTAAATTTTAAGCGCAGAAGAGTGGAACTTTTTTAGTTTAAAATGCTAAAGTATGAAGAATGCTTTACTAAATATGACTGATATCGAGAAATATATTTATAGACTCAACAAACATACATTATAATTCTTCTCTTCATTTAAAGCATTTTTCCAACTGGATTTACAAACCTATCTCTAACGGTTTAGATATTGAAACACGATAAGTCTGGACATCTTTATAATGCCTATGTCTAACGGTTTAGAAATTAGATATTGGACCAGGGTAAGTGTGGACATCCTGTATATACATGCCTATGTCTAATGACTAAGAAATTAGCTTTGGGACACCACATTTAGAGTGGAGGCTCTGTATAAAATTAAGCTGTTTAATTACGTAACTAATAATTAATTGCCTTATTGCCTGTTTAGAGCCCTGATTATCTTGATGGTATACATTTCGGAACACGGGGAAAAGAACCAGTGAACTGTAAGCCCTTTCTAAACTCGATAAATTCGCTGTCCTATAATTCAAAACAAATTTTAAGCGTCAAAAGAATAAAATAGCCATCAAAAACTATCATGAATACTCAAATGACAGTTTAAACCCTCTCGCACCAAGCTAGGCGGTCTAAAAATTTCCCCTTAACATCGACGAAGGCCTGTCTGAGACGGTTGGCTTCTTTTGAAGGAGGTAAGGTTCCGAGATCGTTTAGAACATACAGGCGCTAGGGGTCCAATTATCCATGCCAACCACAGCCCATTTCCATGCGCATTAAGAGAAAGCATTCGGTGAGGTGGTGGGGTAAATGACCACCCAGGTTGGCAGGGTCCAATTCATGTTCCTCAAAACTCCTGGTTTTAAAGGGGATAAAAGAAAAAAAAGTCGCCTCGGTATTAAAGAGTTAACTGATACGTATAAGGTTACCTTAGAATTCTTACTCTTAATTAAAACATAACAATTTTTACCAAAAATTTCTTCTTTTTATGTACCTTCTTTTATCGTTTGACTTCGTTCAGAAATATATACATCCCGGGTTTATAAATTATGTTCCCCCCCCCCCCCTGCTTTTTAAAAAAATCTTCCTGTGGAAGAGAATACAGTAAAACCTGTTTAAAACGGACACTGTAAGAAACGAAATCCTTTCTTAAGCAGAAAAAATATTTGGTCCCGTCAAAAAAATATAGGGAGTTTCATGGCTCATCCCCTTCTTAAAACGGAACCTGTCTAACGTGGAAACGGACAGAATTTCTAAGAACAATTCACAATATTTAATTGTTAAAAAACCTTTTCTAGCGGACAAAAATTCGCACCATTTCTAAAAGTTCTTTCTCTTTCCATTCTCTCGGTGGTCACCTCTCTTAACGGCCATTTTTTGTTTGAGGCTGAATTTTTTGCCCATGAGCAATAAGGTTAATAACCTCTAAGGACGTCCGCTTGAACCCCACTGAGTGTGGTAGTTTGTCACCTATTCAACTTCAATAATGCACATTTCGCTCCATTGGTTTGACAAGGTTCTAACTGACATTTTCGCCGAAATTGAGATTATGCGTTTATAAATCTAACTCAGTATAATAGTATAAAATGAACTGATTCTAGTTGAATTCTAGTGGTAAATAAACGAACTACTAGTGTGCCATGGTTCTATCACTGCAGACATTTTATACTTTTCAGTTTGACAAAGTTCTAACTGCGTTTTTTCTGTGAGAAGGTTCTATCTGCTTTTATTTTGACCACTAATCAGCAGTATTATTAGTCTAGCAGGCTACGATTGTTTGTTTGAGCACTAACGAGCATTTCATTCATTATAAAAGTTTTGTGCACGGTTTTAAATTTAATATAGCTGGGTTCTGTTAATATCTGTTTTCTCACCTCAGTATTGGGGAAATGTATGAATTGTACCTCCAACAGTGTTGCACTGAAAAAATAACTGCAGTTAGAAAATCGATGTACTACAGAATTTTTGTCACGGAGTTTAACCTTCGATTTCACTCCCCAGAAAGCGACAGATGTGACCTTTTGACAGAAATTCAAAGTGTCGAAACAAACTCAAACAATGACGGATGACATTAAATATGAGTATGATGTGCCATCGAGCATCAAAAATGAGCATACGAAAGCTAGGAATGAAAAGAAAAACAAAGATTTGCCTATATTACTATATTAAATTTCTAATCGAGTTAGAACTTTGTACCACACCATTGTAATTTATATAATAAGTGTTACTTTGACAAAGTTCTATTTGCAGTTAGAACCATGTTTCTTTCGCGAAAGATATTTCTGTTTTGAACAAGGTTCTACCTGCATTTGGCTGCGTTCCAAAACAAAGGAATGAAATATATATATTAAATAAAATATGGAACCTCTAAATAAGTCTTTTAATGTAATTATTAAAATATTAATTAAATTAGATCATAAATAAAAAAAAGTTGTAAACTGTGAAAACTTTAAACTCGTTTATCTCAAAACTTACTCGGATGCAGTTGGAACCTTGTCGAAACAAGGCACCGATTTGTTTCTCCTCGCTGATTTTTTTATTAAAACAAAAGGGAGAAAAGAAAGAGGCAAAAATTCATACAGTCGAGCTGCTGTAGTGGCGTAGCGACCGGGGGCTATAGATGCGCGGGTTTTAATGGGCGCCTTGGAGTCGGGACCACTTTTGATGCAAAATAGGATATGGAGACGTAAATACCCCTGGCGCCATTCATGCTTGTGAAGCCACTATTGACGTCTGGGATTTTTAAAAAATCCTTATTTTCCGTGCGCCATGGTGGCAATTTTAATGCGTTTATGTCGCTTTTTAAGTTCAAATACGATCAAGGGGCGAGAAAATGCCGCACCCCGCAAGCCATTTCCACAAATTAAACCACTAATGATGATTGGGGGGCGATATAATCATAATGGCTCGGGAGCCACTTACCCTTACTACGCCACTGAGCTGCTGCTCTGGGTTGAGGCCATCAGCAAATGAAGCTTTCAGCTCAACAGATTTTAGACAAAATGGGTGTTATTGCCCTTTCCTTAACATCTACAGACAAAATAATTAGTGAATTTTTTTCCAAATAAAAAAGATTGAAAAACTTTTTTCCTTCGAAGATTCTTAAAATTCGCTATATCAGAAATAACGAATTGGGTCTTGTTTAAATGCGCATTTTGTAATTCGGAACTCCTATAGAGCGGCCAATTTTCCTTGGGTGGCCGCAGTAGCTATGTTCTGTAGGTAAACGTATAGGGTTTTTGCTCCAACAGTGCCTCCATAACTGACTGCAAAACCGTCAGAGATAGGCATATATTTCCAGTTGGAAAAGGGCTCTAAATGACTTAGACAATTATATTTCACTTTGTTTCAGTCTATAAATGTACTTCTGAAAAAGTCTGTCTGCCCGACCTGTTAATAGAGGGGGAAAAAAAAAACTAGCCGATTTATGAAGTGTAACCTTTCTTGACACACTGAAGTTAACACTTTGGAAGCGGGAAACGTAAAAACGCCTTTCTCTCGAATTGCCCAACATCAAAATTTTAATTCGTGAATTTGACTTGCGTACCAGTTTAGATAAGTTGGACATATTAAAAGATGTCTCCAGAATACGTTCACTTTTTTCCATTATGGTATATACAGTGGCTCCCAAAAGTGTTCGTACACTTACGATTTTCAATGAAATAGGGCTCTATCCATTAATTAAAATTAATATTTCAGAATAGGTATTTAATAATAAGATCTATAATCTATTCTTAACAAAACTACATGAAATATTTTAAAAACATAGTAAAACTTTATTTTTAAGAAATAAATATTCAAGTAGTAACAAAAAACTTTATTTCACAAAAGTCTTCGTACACTTTAAAAAAAATCTCTACATATTAGTAAATATCTAATTTTTCGTTAAGTTAATATTTAGTAGGATATCCTTTAGCATCCACAACAGCTTTTAAACGTTTGGGAATAGATTTCACTAGTTTTTTTGTAAATTTTGCATCAATGTTCATCCATTCTTCCATCATTAATGTTTTTAGTTAACTTTTTGTTTTAATGTCGTGTTTTCATACTCTAACCTCCAGTTCTCTCCTAATATGTTCTATTGGGTTTAAATATGGCGATTGAGGTGGTATTTTCAAATTTTGTGGACAATTATAGAGACTCCAGAAGCGAACCTAGGGAGCCATGTGCTTAGGATCGTTGCCTTGATGAAAAACAAAGTTGTTTCCAATACCCAAATTTTGGGCTGATAATTTTAAATTGTCTCTTAAAATATTTAAATAAAGAGCATGATTCATTATGCCATCAATAAATATCAAATTACCTAGTCCTGATGCTGGCATGCACCCCCCACACAAGGACACCTCCACCGCCATACTTAACTGTTCCAACTAAGTTCTTGGTATTAAGTTCCTCATTTTTTCTGCTCCATACCATTATACATCCATCGGAACCAAAAATGCTAAATTTGCTTTCATCTGCAAATAAGACATTATTTCAATATTTTTTGGCTTTATTTAACATTGATTTCGCGAAGGAAAGCATAAGCTTTCTGTTTCTCGCACTAACAAAACATTTTCTACGGGCAGAACGCCCATTTAATCCAGCTGCTCTGAAAACTCATCGAACAGTTTCAGGTGAAATTGAAGTAGAAAATATTTCATTAAATTCTGCAGAAACTTTTAAAGCACTCAAACGTGGATTTTTCACAAATTTTCTAATTATAAATCTCTTATCACGTTTTGTTAACTTTGCCGGTCGACCTTTTCTTATCTTGTTTTCTATCCAATTTTCTTCTTTAAAGCGTTTTAGCACATACTGCACTGTAGAATGGGATAAATGAACTAATTTAGCGATATTCCGAACTGATTTACCACTGCTATGATGAAAAATAATCAATTTTCGAATGCTGATTGTTGTTTCTTTATGACTACGAGCCATTTTTAAATAATAAATAGAATATTACGGTGTAAGCAAGCAAAAATTAAAGCCAAACGATTTTTTAAATGCCACCACAATGCAAAAATAAAAATAAAGCGACAGACGATAATTTAAATTATGAATTTATCCGAAAATATTTCAGTGTACGAAGACTTTTGTGAGGTAAAGTTTTTGTTACATTTTGATTATTGATTTCTTAAAAATAAAGTTTTACTATGTTTTTAAAATATTTCATGTAGTTTTGTTAAGAATAGATTATAGATCTTATTATTAAATACCTATTCTGAAATATTAATTTTAATCTATACTTATAAAAGGCAATGTTTGTGTGCGTGCGTGTGTGTGTGTGTTTGTCTGCGATGTCCAGACGAATCTATCGCACTTACAGCCATGAAATTTGGCACACAGGTAGTCGTAATGGTGACTGAATGCACCTCGAAGCCGAAATTTTAAAATTTAATCTAGAAATTCTTTTATTTAATGCTTTGTGTTGTTTTGTTTCATTTTTCGCACTAATTTCTCAATAGAATGGTTTCAAATAACTGTGCGACAAAAATAGATAGACCATCGGAAAGAGCACACGATTTCCGTTCTAATGAAGTTAGTTTTGAATTTCTAACGCAATTTACTGAATTTTGAGAAATTTTTAAAAAATACCCAGTTTTGGCTTCAAGATGTTACTTTTGATTTTAAATTTGTTGCATCCGACTTTCTAATAACACTATTATTTTCAATTTTTTTCAGCTCATAACTGCAACGGTTCTGTCGGATTTAAAACGAGAATGGTTAAAATATCTTTTTTAGTTTTTTTAAAATTAATTTTTTCCTGGTAGTTGAACGATATGTTTCCTCTAGCGAAGCTTCCGCCCACGACAGTCTCCGGAACGTTGCGGGCAATTTCATTGGCTGAAGGGCCAGGGTGACGTCATTACTTTCGCGTTCTGCGAGGAGATGATGTATTTACTCCATGACTTCGATTATTATTTTTAAGCGTATCTTAACTTATTTCTTTGGCTTTCATACTTTGCTCGCGGTGTAATAAATATCACATTGTAATTTTTTAACATTATTTTGGATTTAACGGTACTCGGTCGAGAGGAAAAGGAGGCGGACCAACTCAATAATAAATATATATTTCTGTTTTGATTTAGTTTTTAAAACTTTTTATTATGCTTTTTCTTTTATAAAACTTTTTCATTTATGCAATTGTATGTGGGCTTTTTTTTATTTTGTTGAAATCCCGATCCCACGGGCAACGCCGTGCGCGTACTGCTAGTTAATGGATAAAGCCATATTTCATTGGAAATCGTAAGTGTACGAACACTTTTGGGAGCCACTGTACATTGTCTAGAGTAAGCTCAGTTACTGCCTGTCTTTTTATTTGAGCTTGCATTTAATTCGTATCCCGCACGCAATGTGTTAAAAAAAATCCCACTTTTTTGTGATCAAAACTTTATAGAGTTTGAATTTCATAATTTTAAACCATTCAGTAGTAGCATAGAGCAAGTGTTGTGCTTTCATTGAGATAGACTTCGAAGCGGCCATTGAAATGGTCTGAAATCGTTTGCGACGGCTATCAAAGCTTCATAACTCGGTTCGTTTTGACAGCAGAAGAGTTGAACTTTGTTAAAAAAAAACTTAAGTGTGTCAAGAAACTGTTACTGAATATGACTAACAGGACCGAGGGAATGTATAAAAATTTAACTTCACAATTTTGGCGTTAGTACATTTTGTGGACTCGAACTATATAAACACCTCTTTACTTCCTTTAAAGTATTTTTTCAACTGGAAGTAAACGCCTGTATCGAAGGGTTTAATCGTACCCCAATAGCTACTGCGTCCATAGCAGCTTCATGTTATCTCAGTCTGATAAAACTTACGTCGCGCTGACATATTCGGCGTATCCATTTTGATATTGGAGGATCGAAAGTTCAAAACCCGATTACAAACTTGAGACTGCTGCCAGGCTAATTCTCTCTATATACAGACTGGAGAATTCTTACAACAAATGAAGTTTACAAAAAACTGTTAGTTTAGATTTTTATTTAATGCCTATGTGGAAATTGCGAGGTTTTATATCGTCCCTTGACGAGCAACACCGCCTTTTACGAGAGGAGGTGAAACTGCATTTTTCTCATCCAGTAACGAGTATGGTGGGTATTTTTTCACATCTGCTACGAACATGATGTCGTACATCTGTTTTATACGTGACAGGATTCCGCTATATTCGAAATTGGTAGCGGAAAAAATCAGTTTCGTCTTCCTCCTGTAAAAGTTGGGAAATAAATTAAGAGAAGTGGTGTTGCATATCAAGCGGGGCTGCTCCACTCTGGAACACGGGAAGGAAAAACCAATCATCAGTTTTAAAAACCGATGAAATTTGGCTCAAATGGATTGAACCGATGGAATTCCGAACAGTTTGAAGTCTGATTGGAATGGCCGGATAACCTTTTGGAGGGCCTCGCTGCGAGGGTAGCGGAAAAACAAAGGTTTTGCCTAGATTGGGACCTCGCGATGGGGTAGAAAATTGGAAATCCGTCGTGAGGGGGAAGAGGAATAGGGGGATAGAAGAGCGACGGCAGAGCGCTTTCGGAGCCTCCGTGGATGACGTGCGTAATTTTTCGACTTGAATGGGTGGGGAAAAAACCAGACTTAAAAAGATGGCATAACCTTCTCGTGAATGTCGAGCTTTAAACTTAAAGCGAGCATGTCAAATTCAAAAACGAAATTTATAAAGTATGCAGGCCAAATTTGTCTTAATCGCTGTGACTTGTTTGGAAACTGATTTAGAACGAGTGATATATGAGATGTACTAATTTGCGCTTAAATGTTTTCAGAAACCACTGTTTTCGGTCACTAAAATAATTTTCGAGTTTTCCGACACGTGTAGCTAATTTCGAGCACTCCAACTAGGTTGAATCATCTCCGATTCGGAATCGCACTCGCTTTCTTCCATTTGTATGCAATTCAGCGTCTATTCTGTTATGTAAAGAAAAGGGTCGAAAACTCGCTTTTAAAGATTGAAAGCAAAATCAGAAAACTTGTTTTAATTGTTATCGTACAAAAGTAATTTTATATTTATAAGTTTTCCCCTAATTTTAAGCAGAATTGTTAATAAGAACACTTTTGGCGCGAATTTTTCAAAACTAGTTTCGCTCTGCATTATTCAGGGCCAAGATATTATTACATAAACCGTTCGGTCTGTTTGCAGTCGGAACAGTCCAACAAGCAGGCCGATGGAGAAAGATGCTTTGATTCTCGAATATTAAGGTAAGAGGAAAATCACAATACTTGCACAAATTAGCAATGCAAGCAGGAAGAAAATCGCGAACAATAGGTTTCAGCGTCTCGTAAAAATAATTAAAGTGATTTTAAAATGGTTTTTTTTTCGTGTCAATAGCTGACCAATTCGCAATGCGAACAAGACTATAACCCCCATTTTTTCCAAACACCCGCAGTTTTCTCGGGAGCCCCCCGCCCCATCTATTTTTATCACTGTTCGGTAATTTTATGGCCATGAATTTTATTTGGAAGGGGGGGGGAGATTATTTAAACACTTAAATTTAAAAATACAATATAGTAGTAGTATGCGCATGGCGTTGCCCGTGGAATCAGGACTTCGACAAAATGGGGGGGGGGGGCGTTGCCCACAATGGCACGAAAAAGTTTTGAAAACAAAATATACACATTGATTTTCCCGCTTATTTTCCCCCTCGACAATGACGCGAATATAATGACGTCACCGGAAAGAATCGGATTTTAGAAATTCATGCTGTGAATGAAAGCATATTACGTCACCTCCTGCGAGGAGGCAACAATGCATTCTGGAATCGTCCGGAGAAACGCTCGCTGTTAAATCTCGCTAGCAAAAAAATTGTTTGAATTGATCAGGGGAAAAATGTAAAAAAAAAAAAAAAACGAAATAAGATATTTTAACCTTTCTTGTTTTAAATCCGACATAAACGTTCCAGTTATAAGCTGAAAAAAATGAAAATTATAGAGCGCTTAGAAAGTCAGATGCGAGAATTTGAAGAAATCCTTATTAAAAATTACCATAAGTGACTATTATTTAAAAATTTCTCAAAATTCAGTAAATTATGTTGGAAATTCAAAACAAACTCCATTAGAACGAAATGAAAATTGTTTCTCTCCGATGGCGCATTGATTGTTTTTCAAAGATCATTAGAAAAGATACTACAGCCGTAAACGTGCCAAAAATGACACAAAACATTAAATAAAAATTTTTCTAGATTAAATTTTAAAATTCGGACTTCGAGGTGCGTTGAGTTACCATTACGTCTACCTCTGTGCCAAATTTCATTAGGTGCTATAGATTCATCTGGACATCGCACACACACGCAAACATTGCCTTTTATGAGTATAGATAACTAGCAGTAAGCGCACGGCGTTGCCTGTGGCATAATGACTTCAACAAAAAAGCTCAAAGTTTTGAAAACGAAATCAAAACATTGATTTCGCCCTCGATTTTTAGTTAAAGTACATGCAGGAACTTTCTTTTAACTAAAGATATCTACATGTATGCGCGACTATCAAACGTATAAAACAAATAAATCAAATGATTCTTGGATCAGTAAATTGAAGTAATTAAAATTTAGCTGACGCAATAAAATGATCGAGATTATGGCGTGACTGTCGCTTGATGCCGCCATCCAATCTGATAAGTTGAAATGCGTTTCCAGAACCTTGGATCGGACTAAAGCTTCTTCGATTCGGATATATGAGAGAAAATGTTTTGAACTGACCAATAAAAAAAATCCTAGAAAAACGGAGAAAGAGATTTTAACCTTTCTTATTTTAAAATGGGTATAAACCGGAACATTTATCCCTAAAAAAAATTCAAAATGATAGCGTTATTAGAGAGTCGGATGCAAGAAAATAAGATTTGAGAGTTAAAAATGTAAATGAAAAGTGACTATTATTTAAATTTCTCAATTCAGAAAATTATGTTAAAAATTCCAAACAAACTTTATTAGAACAAGGATCGGATAGAACAAAAATTGTTTGTTCTATCCGATGGTGCATTGATTGTTTTTGAACGATCATGAGAAAAGATGCTACAGCCGTGAACGTGCCAAAAATGACTCCAAATCACACAAAACATTAAATAAAAAATTCCTAGATTAAATTTTTAAAATTCTGGCTTCGAGGTGCATTGAGTCAGCATTACGACTACCTGTGTGCCAAATTTCATGGCTGTAAGTGCTAGATTCGTTTGGACACCGCGCGCATACGCAAACATTGACTTTTATAAGTATAGATAATATAAACTATAATAAATGTAATTTATAATAAAGTACCTTCATCTGGTGCTTGCTTTCCTCTTGTACCCTGAAGTAGAAGTTTCTCCGTACCAATGACGAGCAGTATTCTGCCAACATCCTCGCATTCCACTTCCCTAAAAATCTTCTCTTGAGCTGAGCAATGTCTAGATGGAACCGTTCCCCGTCTTCATCCGAAACTGCTCCTAAATTTTCGGGGGGAAAGTCCAGGTGTGAGTAAAGGAAATGCACTTTAAGCGACGTGTTGCACCGCATGACCTTGTACGCTGACAGCACTTCCTCGACATGCGTGACCTAATCGCCACTTTTTTTTTGTTACCCAAAATGTTTACGCACACATTTTTGAATGCAAGCCATGCTCGTTTTTCTTTGCGATTCAGGTGTTTCATAAACTTCGAATCTTTAACAAGTTGTCTAATCTGGGGGGCCCACGAAAATTCCTTCCTTGATTGTAGCCTCACTAAGAAGAGGAAATTTAGTTTTCAAAAAGTTAAATCCATCACCTGTCTTATCCATTAATTTCACAAATTGTTTGATCAATCCGAGTTTAATGTGCAAAGGCGGCAAATAAATATTTTCCTTCTGGACCAGAGGATCGTGAACGACATTTTTCTGACCGGGAGTAAAAGTTTCTCGGCGAGGCCATTTCCGTACGATGTAATGTTTGGCTCGGGCTCGGATGTCCCATTCATATAGGAAGCAGCAGTATTTTGGGTAGCCTGTTTGCAGGGCCGTCAATTCATTTGAATTAGGGCAGAACACTAAACCTTCATCTTCCGAAAAAGTAATTTCAGGGTTGACTGTTTGGTCCTATAAGAAGAGATTTTTACGCCCTTTTCTAAGAGATTCCACTGCTGAAGTCAAGATCCAAGAAGTTGATATTTACTCTTGGGTAACTCCAAATCCCGTTCGAGATCATTCAATTCTGGCTGAGTAACGAGGTGAGGTTGTCGATGAACTAAATCAGATGGATATTCTTCATCATCATCGGTGGACGTTGATGGTCCAGGCTGTGGCTCAAAGTCTTCCGAATCCGTTTCTAGCTGTAGAGTATATGTTTTTTGGGCCACTGGGATTGGAAAAGATTCGTTGTGAGGAACTGGTCTTGCAGCTGAAGGGATATTGGGATACTGAATTGTGTGCTTACTTTTGCAAAAGAACCCGAAGGTGGAAGTCATACAAAAGTAACAATATGTCAGATGACAGCGAGGTTCGCGCGAAACCATGGGCACAACAAAAGACATTGATTTACGGGTACCTTTGAGCCATTTGGTCAAGCTAATGTAACAAGTAGTGCAGCACAACTTTGAAGCCCAATCCTTGTCCTGATCACCAACTTGGAAATCAAATTAAAAATGGTAAGCAGTTTTAATAGCGCAACGCAAACCCCTTTCTCCGCTTCTTAAGTCAAATCACCGCAAACATAGCAGAAGCTATCGTGATGATTTTTACACTCGCGTGGCATAATAAAATTTAACAGTAAAGCAATGCTCGGTATTAATAACAACTTTCACTCACGTTCTGTAATTAAACCCGGAGAAAAAAAATTGGATCGTTTAACAAATTTTAAATAACTTGGAACCACAGAATCGCCGCCTAGAACATCGCAAAGTTGACTCTCCGATCGCGAAACATGTACTGAGGGCAGTTAACGATACACGACTACATTAATAAGAGCAATGGACTTTGAAATGTGTCAAAGCAGATTTACTGCGCAAAACACAAAGCGAGGGAGTTATTCAGAGCAGCAACTTTTTACAGTGAATCTTCCGAGCTTTCTTGTGAGGGCTTCTGGACCTCCCTCCCCTCACCCGCTTTTAGCCAAAATTGTTGCTATATATTTTTTATTATTTGGGGTGTTTGGGTGAGGAAAGGGGGACTGGAAGCTGGAATATGTAGAAAATAAGTGAAAAAATTACAAAAAAACTATCATTTTTTTTTTTAATTTAAGGAGCAAATCTCTCCTCTTTCTACATATTTGAGAACTTTCCATCTCTGTAGCCCCTCAGAAGACATTTAACGGTTAAAATAATCGTTTTACCCCCCTTCAAATCAAATTCATGGCCATAAAATTACCGAACAGTGATAAAAATAGGAGGGCGGTGTCCCCAGAAAACGGTGGGTGATGGTGTAAAATGGGGGTCATATTCGGATTCAGAAGGCCATTTTACCTAAGAATTTGCAGGAATGGTGTCGGGGCTGATTTTCATGCAGCGAAGTGTAGTCAGTAAGCATATCTGTAAATGTCTCTTTCCAACCCTAAGACTAACATTGCTGGGAAGCGACATATTCGTAAGAATATTCTTTGTGGGCTGAATTTAATATTCTTGCTCTGCAAAGAAAAATTTGCTTTATCCTTTCATTGCGCGTTCTGACTTGTGTTTTGCTAATAACATTTTTTGTTTGTATCTTCAGCTGGGAACCTTTTTGTTTGACTCTGGCCGTGTGACCTGCTCTTCAGATTGATACGCGAACCCTTCGCACAGAAAGACGGACATCTCGAGACGACCGCCTGCATTTCGCCACAAACTGCTTCATTCCATTACCCAAGTTCACACAGCCCTGTGGTTGCAGTCATTTGATGGCCGTCTGGGAAGTTTCAACACCTGGATCTTCCCCCTTTTCGAGGAGTAACATCAACAAGTCGATCTCGGACAGTGACAGTCTGCACCAGTCTCCCAAATTATTGGTCCAGCACCGTCATATAATGTTATGAAATTGCCGAAATAGCATGTTACGAGAGGGAACAAAAAAGGAATGTGATCTGGAAGAAACACATGGCTATTTACTTGGGAAACAACGTTTGGTCGTGTTAAAATTTCTTGACTGGTGATCGGCATATAGTCGTTATGTATCTTTTTCCCAAGACCGACAGAGAACTGGCCATGCAGATTTCATTTCGAGTTAATTTTAATTTGCCTCCATACAGTTTTTTTATTGCTGCAAACACAGAAGAAAAAAATAATATACTACTGCGAGGAAGGAAATGAATGCCGATGAAACAAGAGCATCAAAGTGCAGAAAGTATTTTAAATGTTATGCATGAAATGACCAATTGTTTATGTGCGCGTTGCTTCTAAGCATTCCTTGTTGTGCTTTTATTTTGCGTAAAATTCATGGTGCTGTGAAGGAACTTGTCTCGACTGGCGTTTTTAAATTTGCCAGCTTTGCTGTCCTAGATCTGGCGCTCTTGGAGAGCTATCGAAATCCCTCGGCAAACATCTGTTCTGTCATTCCACCATCTAGTCTTCCAGCTGCTTTCATTTTCGGACCTCAAGAATGACGAAATAAGTTCTTTAAAATAAGTTTCGTTGCACAGATCGGAAGTCTTGTAGTCTCCCTGTGTCAATTCGCTTGACTTTCGATGAACTCTTACTGTTTAACGAACTTGACAGTTCTGGACATGATATACGAGTATGATTGAACTTTGCAACTTTCTTCTAATGTCAACAGATTAATGCCTTGATATCCTTTTTGTAACTCTTTTATTTTATGCGAGTGAAACGAATCGCCAAAGCAAAAACGTTGCGCAGCGGTTTTAAAATAATTCGTACTCTCCCACAAAAGAAACGGGAGATTCTGATTCGGCCCGAATCACTCGCATCCGAACGTTTTCA
>BGPR01027443.1:0-18912 GCA_013235015.1 Araneus ventricosus
GACATTAGTGTTGATTCCAACTGCGTAAGCACAAGGAATGCCAGTAATACATACATAATAGTAGCCATTGATAAGATTTATTTTATACAAATTGTACTGAGAGATAAAATAAATGCAAAAGATTGATAAACACTCGTGAAAATATAACCTGAGCAGTTTGTCGGTGGCAGATTCGAATCTAAGGAATATTATAGAAGAAATTCTTGCAATTTTATTGAATTTGTAACAGGTATTGAAAAGAAAAATTGCTTTTTCTAGTTCGAAAAGATTTACTCTAATGGAGGAAAAACAAGGCAGATTGTGAAAATTGATAATACTACTAAAAAACGTTTATTATCTTTTGTTTTAAACGATTTCATATTCCGAATTTAAATTAAATATACAATAGAAATGGAAAGTAAAATTGTAGCTTTAAATTATTATTATTTAGTCTGTTGATCGATGTATTTAAATCTCATAAAGAATTAATAAATTGGTTAATTTTCTGCATACATTAAACTTAATCACTTTCAGCTTAAATTGAAATGACCTGAATTCATCTAAGATTCAGGTAACATGGTAATTAAAGGATTAACACTTTTTTGTCATCTAAATCCATGAGCGTGGTTGAAATTATAATTTAATTAGCTTTATTTTTATTTTCAAAACGTTCATTGATCAAGGAACCGTTATATCTCAAATGAGATTTCATAAATATTCAGTAACATTCCCTTACCTCAATAACACCTTAGTAAACTCGATTTTAATTGAGATATTACTGTCCTATGGAATTACTTTCCATTACTTAAAAATAATGTGATTATTTAGAAATAAAGCGATTGAAATACTTAAAAAGGAAATTGATTGTTGGTTTAATCCATTTATAGTAAAATTTTTTCTTCATTTAAATAAAAATCTAACAATGAACTAATTATCGTTTGTATATCAACATTTATATTCCTTATTTTGATTTTAACTTCCATTCCATTGAATCTCCTTATTCTATGGAAGAAATGAAAAAATTATCGTCTGCTGAAATTGCTATTAGTCGTTGAAATTATTTGAGATTAATGTTCCTTTTTCCACTAAGTAATATATAACAAACTGTACTGTAGTAAATTATTTTACTTTTATAATATATGAATGAATCATGACATTATATATAGTAACTCTCCGTTTTCAAAAAGTTAATTTCTAATCTTGTTTTGTCTTGAACGACGAGTTTAGGGAGTTTTAACAACAAAAGCCGTTATTTTGTATAACTTTTCATTTCGAAATTTAATTTGAAGCATCAGCTATCATTCCATTTAAATCATTTATTCCAAAAAATATTCATTCCAAAAACCAGCTCCATCCAAAATGGCTACTACTCCCGTAGCTATCTTCTAATTGCGCCATTTTTTTTCTAGTATTCATTTTCATTGGATTTCTAATATTCTCGTAGAATAATTTCCAAGGCAAATAACTCGATATAAGATAATATATAATATCGATTTTTTTTCCAGTATGAAGACAGAATTACAGAAATAGATTCCATTTTTTAAAAAAATATGAAAATAAAATTAACTATTATTTTTAACCGTCTAAGAGGCAACTTACCAATTAGCGTCTTCTTTAATACTTATAAGTCCAAGAAAAGCAAAATGGGTACTCCCGTAGCAATCTTCTAATTGCGCCATTTTTTTTCTAGTATTCATTTTCATTGGATTTCTAATATTCTCGTAGAATAATTTCCAAGGCAAATAACTCAATATAGCATAATACATAAAATCGGTTTTTTTCCCAGTATGAAGACAGAATTACAGAAACAGATCCCATCTTTTAAAAAAATATTAAAGTAAAATTAACTATATTTTTAACCGCCGAAGAGGCAACTTACCAATTAGCGTCTTCTCTAATACATATCAGTCCAAGAAAAGTACGAAAATGAAACTCTGAAAACCAGCTCCATCCAAAACGGCTACTCTAGTAGCAATCTTCTAATTGCGCCATTTTTTTAGTATTCATTTCCATTGGATATCTAATATTGTCATTGAATAATTTCCAAGGCAAATAACTCGATATAAGATAATATATAAAATCGATTTTTTTTCCCAGTATGAAGACAGAATTACAGAAACTGATCCCATTTTTTAAAAAAATATTAAAATAAAATTAACTATATTTTTAACCGTCTAAGAGGCAACTTACCAATTAGCGTCTTCTTTAATACATATAAGTCCAAGAAAAGCAAAATGGGTACTCCCGTAGCAATCTTCTAATTGCGCCATTTTTTTTCTAGTATTCATTTCCATTGGATTTCTAATATTGTCATAGAATAATTTCCAAGGCAAATAACTTAATATAGCATAATATATAAAATCGATTTTTTTTCCCAGTATGAAGACAGAATTACAGAAACAGATCCCATTTTTTAAAAAAATATTAAAATAAAATTAACTATATTTTTAACCGTCTAAGAGTCAACTTACCAATTAGCGTCTTCTCTAATACATATAAGTCCAAGAAAAGTACGAAAATGAAACTCCGAAAACCAGCTCCATCCAAAATGGTTACTCTAGTAGCAATCTTCTAATTGCGCCATTTTTTTTAGTATTCATTTCCATTGGATTTCTACTATTGTCATAGAATAATTTCCAAGGCAAATAACTCAATATAGCATAATATATAAAATCGATTTTTTTTCAGTATGAAGACAGAATTACAGAAACTGATCCCATTTTTTAAAAAAATATTAAAATAAAATTAACTATATTTTTAACCGTCTAAGAGGCAACTTACCAATTAGCGTCTTCTCTAATACATGTAAGTCCAAGAAAAGCACTGAAAATGAAACTCAACCCAGATGTGATCTTGATAAAGGAAAGCAATCTGCGTATTGCGTAGCAAACCTTGAGAAATGGGTAACTGCTTATGTTTTCTAGATCTGAAGGTCGCAAGATTTGGAAAGCCGTTTTAGTGGCACAAAAACAAGCTCTAAGGTATTAATGTTAAAGGAAACAGGTTATACCAATCATGTAATGAAGATGCAGCGCGTAAATGCGTGCAGGAAAAAACATCATTTCAGCATATCTTAGTTTAGATACGCTATATACCAAAGCTAGTTTAGATAATAATCTCTTTTAATAATACTCTAAAATTGCTTTAAGAGAATAGAAAATAGCTGATGCATGGTTTCATTTTCTGTCATAAATTCTCTTGGAGTTAGTTTACATGTTAGAAGGAAGTAATTAGTTAGTCACAATCGCAACTAACTATTGTAAAAATCTGTCTGAATTCGCCATTTCATTGCCATTTTCCTTAAATTTAGAAGTATTTTTCTTAATTAATGAGAGGTAATTGACTATTTCATCACTGAACTATGAAACTAATAAAAAGGGCCATATTTACAAGGGTATGATTTTTATCACGCGTATTGGCATTCACGTTGAATGACAACGTGAATTCATGAATGTGATTATAGCGTACATTTTTAATCACATGCGTGTTGTCCCTGAGCTTAATGTAAATATTAAATATGTTTTTTATGACCAAGCTTTCGGGGCTGGAATTAAAAATAGTGTTTATATATGGAAATCACAGAATAAATAGCATGGTAATCACACTGGCATCGTTGAATAGATAATCTTTTGGTGCAATTATTGAAATCCTTTTAAGCTGGACACGCACGATCACTTCGCGCCACGCAAATGATGTGGTGGCACTCCACCATTCCATTTTTCAGCCGTTTCATTTAGTTCTCCCACGTGTCTACACCGGCCGCATTTCAGCATTTATAATCCGGCAGTCCAAATTAGGGATGGCGGTTACCTGGTGGTTAAAACCGCTAGAAATAACTGGTTTTTGAAAAAAAACGGTTTACGGTTTTTTAAAAAAAATACAGAATTTATTATTAATAATAATATACAATAAGTAAGTATTAATACAATAATTAATTAATGTAATAAGTAGTGATTATAAATAAGTACTAATTAATACAATAAGTAATAATAATAAATGAGTATTTAATACAATAAGTAAGTATTAATACAATAATTAAGTAATGTAATAAGTAGTGATTATAAATAAGTACTAATTAATACAATAAGTAATGATAATAAATGAGTGATTAATACAATAAGTAAGTATTAATACAATAATTAAGTAATGTAATAAGTAGTGATTATAAATAAGTACTAACTAATACAATAAATAATGATAATAAATGAGTGATTAATACAATAAGTAAGCATTGTAGACAAAATTTTAAGAATTGTAGACAACTAAAAAAAGAAATTAGAGAGTAATCGTATTTTGTGTTGTTTGCGTCTATATGTATAATAATAATAAAAAACAATGTCTACATTTTTATACAGTCCCTCGCTCCCATTAATCATATTTATTTAAATATTTTTGGCACACTGAAATTTTAAACAAAATGTTCCACTCTTCTGCGACCAAAACTAATCCTTTTATGAAAGCTTGACTATGACTATTTTAGACCATCCCAAAGTCCGCCTCGAGGAAGCGTTGGCCGTTGATTGGCCTAAGATGATGAAAGTCAAAACTTCATAACTCGAACATAAAATCGAGCCTATCTTTTGATAGCTGATTTTTCCGGTTTTTTCCCCCGGTTTTTGGATTAAAAAAATAACTGGTTTAAACCGGAGCAAAAAGAATAACCGAAAATAACCTGTCAACCGAAAAAAAAACGGTTTTCGGTTTAAACCGATAGGTTTTCCCCATCCCTATTCCAAATGGATTTCAAGCAGAGTTGGATTTTTAACTTTTCGACCACATCGCGGCAATTCTCATCGGATTTTCACTCCGACGACCGATTTTGGCGCCGTGCGACCGAATTTGCGCTGAGTGGAGTGATAGTAAATTTTTAGCTTTGTTTCCCATTCGCAGAAAATGGGAGTGTTACCATTCGTTATACAGGGTTCCCGCTTATATCCGTTACACCATAAGGGCCATAAAGTTATGCTAGTTGGCCATAAAGTTGGTGTCTAGGTATAGTAAAAAGGCTATGCGTTACTCGATTAGACAACTTACAACGCCATCTATCGGCGAATTTTGGAATTAGCGGTCCTATCTCGGAAACGGTGGAAGATACGAGAAAAAAGCCAATTAGAAAATTGTAGAGCACTCTCGATTTAGTACGAAAAGATACCTTGCGCACATTAATACTCAAAACAGAATGTGAAAAATGAACATTTGTTTGATTGTGATTTTCAACACTATGGCGTCGTGAAACGCGAGCGAAGGGAGAAATCCAGTCGGCATCCAGTGTATAGCGGCTAACGGAGAGCATTTTGAGCAATATAAATGAATGATCCAGAAGACAGGGACGCGTCTCAGTTTCTTCCTTCCACTCTTTATGGCATGACAATTTTCGAAATCGTGACCAAACAAATGTTCATTTTTTGCATTCTGTTTTGAGTATTAATGTGCGCAAGGTAGCTTTTCGTACTAAATCGAGAGTGCTCTACAACTTTCTAATTGACTTTTTTCTCGTATCTTTCACCGTTTACGAGATAGTACCTCTAATTCCAAAATTTTCCGATAGATGGCGTTGTAAGTTGTCTCATCGAGTAGCGCATAGCCTTTTTACTATACCTAGACACCAACTTTATGGCCTAAGCTGTCACCGTTTAGAAGTTAAGGGGGTGTAACGGATATAAGTAGGAACCCTGTATAAATTTGCATGATATGAAATTATTCTTTCCTTATATGCAAGAAATGAAAACAGAGAGGATAACATTCTACCAATTGCAAGAAATGAGTAACGTTTCTTGTTTACTGAAATTTTGGTGAATTCTATATTAAAATGGTTTATAAATATCAATAGACCAAAATATGGATTTTAATTGTCAAAAATCAGCGAAATCTGTTTAAAGGTATGCATACAATTTTACGAGTAGAATGACGTATAGGTAGAATTGTACGCTATATCACATGAATACTTGCAATCCCAGCCTAGAAAAAAATATTCAGGGTTATAAATAAAAATGGTATCGACTTAAAAGAATCTGTTTCAGAGTTAATTATTCAGGAAAACTTGTTTAATAAATTCCTTTTTATTTTTTTTTAATATTTAGTTATTACGTAATAACCCATTTCCTGACTTTTCTTTTTGCTTGTCCCTTAAGATAGAATATTTCGTTTAGTATTCTAAAGATTGTTATAATTTTGTGTTAAAAGATGATTTTCCATACATTTGAAACTTTTGGCAAAGAATTCTTATTTAAAATCATTTATATTTGTTTTTGCTAACTATGTACAGAGTAGTAAAAATCGCATAGAAATCGATCTACTGGATTTTAAAGCTACTGCCACATACGCAAAAGCCTGGGGAAAATCCGACTTGAAATACAGACATTGATTCCTCATTTGCTTGTTTAATGCTTATTAAAAATAAAGATGTCAATTCGAGTACGCCACGTACACTTCACAATCATCACGGCGTGTGCCATCTAACATTGAACTGCACACGTCATCCACACTTTGGCGTGACGTCACGTCCTTTCGCCATTAGAAAAACATGCAATTAATTCCAAAATGTCACGACATTTGACGTGTTTGCGAGCACGAATTAATTATATCTGAGCAATAAAACATCTTTATCGACGAAAAGTGAAACGCGAAAAATAACTTGAACTAAAATAGATGAGTAATTTTTAAAATTGAAAACAAAAACTTTCTCGAAGAAGGGGAATTAAATGTCATCATCTACATAAAGAACAATCATGTAACAGTTTGACCTTGAACCCAAACGATTATAAGCACCAAACTAAGGCAATAAAACTAGAAATCTGATTACTTCTGTTTTATAACATTAATTTCGAGTTATATTTCCTTTTCGTACCTTTCTGCGACTGCTTTCTTACACACATCGGAATTCTTTTTTGGTTCAGATACTTTTCCGCACTCTCCAGGGAAAAAATATCTATCATTGTGGAAAACGTAAGGAAAAAAAATCGTTTTTTTAAACATTGTTCGTTATATTGTTTTACTTACAGCAACATTTTCGAAAACATTTCTCTTCTATACAGAAACAAAGAGAGTGTTCTCCCTTCGACTCTCTTGTATACTTATTCCATTCTGACTTTGAAGCAAAGGTAGTGTTCTTCTTTCGACTTTCTTGTATACTTAGGGTTAGGTTGTTAAAGTCGTACCTATTCCATTCTGACTTTGAAGCAAAGGTAGTGTCCTCCCTTCGACTTTCTTGTATAATTAGGGTTAGGTTGCTAAAGTCGTACCTATTCCATTCTGACTTTGAAGCAAAGGTAGTGTCCTCCCTGCGACTTTCTTGTATAATTAGGGTTAGGTTGCTAAAGTCGTACCTATTCCATTCTGACTTTGAAGCAAAGGTAGTGTTCTTCTTTCGACTTTCTTGTATAATTAGGGTTAGGCTGCTAAAGTCGTACCTGAGCCTAAGTCGTACCTATTCCATTCTGACTTTGAAACAAAGGGAGCGTTCTCCCTTTCGACTTTCTTGTAAACTTAGGGTTAGGTTGCTGAAGTCGTACCTGAGCCTAAGTCGTACCTATTCCATTCTGAATGTTTCGTCGAATCAGCAACGCTGACGGCAATGCGATAACTACTAGAATCGGCGATGTTAATTCCATTAATTAGAAAGGAAGATTCAATGCATTACAACCTAATAAAATGGAAGAAAAATAAGATTTCGGTAGTTTTCTTATAGTTTTCGTGTATATTTCGTAAGACGTAGACTGATAAATATTATTATTAAGATGTTATTATTTCTTACGGTATCATTCTGTGCTCTTAGAATAGTTGCTTTTGTGCAGTAATGACGCTTTGGTTCAATTCATTCTTTTATAATGCTTACTTATATTTTTACACTTGCCGTTGGTTATGTCGTACCACAAATGAGGTTTAAATCGTACCAGTCACGCCTTAAATTATCTCTTACACATCTAAAGATACACTGTAAAACAAATCCCGTAAAATTTACGGTTTTAAACTGGCAGCTGGGTTAACCGTAAAAGTTACGAAGTAAATCCGTAGACACAACGGTTTTTTACCGTACAAGAACAAGCTTTTTCCGTAAAAGTTAAGAAGTAAATCTGTAGTCACAACGGTTTTTTACCATGTGAGATCAAGTTTTCTCCGTAAAAATTACGAGTAGTATGTAACGTGATATGGTAGGCGGAAGGGGGAGTTGAGATGTTTTCCTCCTGCACCCGAAGTGACGTCATTAACTGAGTTGAGTTGAAACGTGCTGATGTGAACATCTTTCCAACTTAGAGATTTTCATCATTTCTCGAATTATCTGGAAAATCAATTAATTAAAAATCTTAATTAGTCAAGGCCTAACTATTAATCTAATTTTTAATTGAACTTACTTGGACGATTTAGATGCAGATGGAGACAAAACTTCAAACTCCTCCGAGCCGGGGTTCGAAACCGCGTTCAGGGAGTTGGCAGGCAGTCGCTCTAACCACTGGACCACCCGGGACTTCAGGCAATTTGGTAAAAATAATCTATTTGAGTTTTAAAGTTACTATAGCTCTAGTGGCGCCACCTAGGGCTGGAAAAATCAACTATTGACAGAACACGTGTATATATAAAGTCAAATCGCAGTTTTATTTGCACGATGTTCAAAATCATAAAATAATTGCTGAAAAATAAGAGCAAGTGCATAAAATAATCTTAAAATGATTTAAGAAAAGTGAAAAGATATCGTACGGAAAGCAATACCGAATGACGAATAATAAATTTGAACTGGCGGTTTTAAACCGTTTATTATTGGAGCGGAAAACGGTGAAAAACCGTTTTGTCAACAAAACAGCTTTAAACCGTCAAATATACGGAAAAAGTCAGAAAAAAAACGGATAATTTTTACAGTGTACATATCATTTATAGGAAGAGAATATTGTTTTTTCAGTAAGTATATTGAAATGTGCTTTTCCCAATTTTTAGGCAGGGTTCATAAACGTGGCGAAACGCAGAGCCGGCTTTTAGCCGATTGGAACAATTGCTTCAAATAGGGCAAATCGCCGAAGGGACTCCGCGCAACAAAAAATGTACTCAAATTTATTCAAATTAAAATCGGATGTCGGTTTGATTTCAAAATATTAAATACAGGAATTTTTTCATTCCTGTTTATAAATGTATTTGTTAACCAATGTTGTCCAATTTCAAATTGGAACTGAATGTTTCAGAAGTCGGTAGTTCTGGTAAACCTTCCCTACTGCAATAAAAAAAGATAAAACTGCAAAAGCAGTGTAAAAAGTATTACGTTACAAATAACACATGACGTTTTTACATGGGGAGAAAAAGGCGTAGCTTTGAAATAATCCGACAGATCCAAATCAAGGGAATGACATTATTTTGTAGACAGGACTCGGTATTTACGTTTACTATCAGAAAACAGGGGCATGCAGCAAGTTTACTGTAAACTGAGAGAGCTTTTGAATTTCTCAAGATATTGACAGCTTTTGAACACAGAATGCCCCATGCCTGAGTTCGTCTCAGCTTCTGAAGACCATCTTCTGAGACATTTCTGCATGTCTACATTTAATGTAGACACACATAAATGTAGATTTGCTTGTAATTAAGAATATATTCATTGACATAGAACAACATTTATTATTTTTTTATCAACTTTTGGATTATTTAAAGAGAAATCCTCAAAACTACATTTTTTTAAATCTTCAGAATTAAACAAAATTTATAATAATTTAAAGGAATAATTAAGTAGTAATACCAAAAAAATAAAATGACAGTTTTGATTATACGGTTGGGTTATTTTACATATTCTTTTCATATTTTTAAATCTATAAAAAACATTTATGAATTATTCATAAATGTTTTATTATTCTAAAATTGTTTTCAATAGTAAAAAAGGAATTTATAATTATTTAAGTATTCTCAGAATTAAATTCATCAAAATACAAATAAAAAAACATCAAAAGATATAAACAATTTTTAATCAATTTAATTTTGTATATAATATGATCAAAGTTAACTTTGATCATATTATATATTGCGAAAAATATTTGTTTTGTACGAAATTGATGTTAAAGCCATAAGGATACAATTTGTAATGCAACGAAGGAGTATTAACTCAGTATTAAATCAGTATGAAGGATTTTCTTTAATGTTATTGGAAGTGAACATATATTTTAACCGTTTACAGACCGAATTGAGATCGAGGTTAGTTTTTAATTCCTTTTTTGCATATTTCACCTTCTAATGCTTTAGATTAAAGATATCAATCAATAAAATATGAATAAAAATGTTTAATACATGTTTTTTAATGTTCCCAATTGGGAACATTGGCCACTTATGATTAAACTCTTTAAACTAGACATTGAAATGGATAACAGTGATGATCAGACTGAGTTTAATAAGCAAATTATTGTAAAAATATTTTTATAATTAAGCACAGACATGAATTCAATTGAAAATTTATGAATTTAAATGAATAAAAAATATGTTTTGCCCCCAAAAGTGCAGAAAATGAAAATTTATAACGGTATCTTACTTTTGGAAGTACAGTCGGACCTCTATTTAACGAACCTCCATTTTGCGAATTTTTTCTTGGAACTAAGAACATTTTGCGAATTTTTTCGTAAAATAACCTCCAAATAGCGAAGTGCATTCTCTATTTAACGAACTTTTTCTTGTAATCCAATATTTTTTTTCTCCCTATTTCTCAAAATATTTCTAAACATTTCAAACTTATTCTTTCTTTTAACACATTTTATGGTGATCAATGACCTTGAATCTGGGAAATATCAAAGCGAAAGTGCTTGAGCATCAGAGAAAAAAATTTAATTCTTCGTGAGGTGGATAAAAGCATGAAAAAAAAAAAGGATATTGCTTTAAAATTTGATATTCCTCCAAACAGCTTATCAACCATAATAAAAAAACATCGTGATAAGATACAAAATTAAGATTCATCGAATTCTTGTCAAAAACGTTTAAAAGCATGTGTCTATGAAGATGTGGATGAGGCAGTTTTGAAGTGGACAGTGTGAAAAAAAATACAGCAATGAATTGCGATGAAGACAAAGATGATGAAGATGGAAAAGATCATGATGCAGCAATCAACAAGCCTTCGTATGATGAAATGCTAAAATTCATTAATTTTAATATAAAATTATTTTTTAATTGAAAATACAGTGTATTCCTGGACAATGCTTTGTTTTATTCTTGTTTTCCTTGCAGATTTCTTTTGATGGATAAAATATATAAAACAAATAGATATTAATTTACAAAATAAAGGTGTGATTAATGACTTTTTTAATAATATTTAGTGTTTATGAATTTAAAATCTGTTTTGTGTAGTTTAAAGTATTTTAAAAGGTGAATCTCTATGTAACGAATTTTCCATATAACGAACTTTTTTCCGGGATTTAGCGACTTCGTTAAATAGAGGTCCGACTGTAGTTCACATCGGTATCACTTCGGGAAGTAGTTCAAATACAATACCCTTTTTCTGCCCTTATTGCGCTGCAATCTTGTATTTTCTCTAAATTATGAATATTTACCCGGAGTTGTTACATTAAGGCAATGACTAATAATTTTCAGTTTCGAATATACAGCCGGTAACTATCCGTCATGTTTTTTGTCCCAATTCGTAAAAGGACAATTGCAACTTCTAGACGAAACTCCACATAAGTGAGGTGGTTATGTTTCCTAGGAGTTGCTGTATGGATTAGCCATCCAGAAACAACAACAATATTTATTATATTTGCAAATAAAACAAACCACCACTTCTTTTTGCGAAGCTGTGACGGCAGTTTCTTGCATTTTATACAGCTTATCAACCCCACCCTGCCAGAATTATATTTATGAATCCAATTTCGTTGTTTTATGTGTACCTTTTTCTTCTGTGCATGAGAATATCTTTTAATTAGCTGGATTGGTAAATGAAAATATTAATTAGAATAAACAACCACTACAGAATTTTCATTCTGGCGATACATAAATACTTATCCGACACATTTAAAACTACCCCCCGCCTCCGAATAACAGATAATTTTTTTCTCGCCATAACTGTATTGACCATTTTGTGTCTGAAATATAATTTCTATATAAAAAAATCGAGCTTTCTTTCAATTATAATTAAGGTATCAGAACACGTTGAAAAGTCGATTTTCGGTCAAAATTCCAATTTTTTAATTTTTGATGCTTTGGATAGTGCATTCATTTACCTTTCTAAAACATATTTACTTTTGTCGGTACGTTAATTAGAAGATGAGATATTAATTGTTTTATAACAAACCGAAAACCGGAAGTGGGTGTTTAATTAACTGGAAGTTGTCATTTAAAGGGACAGAAACCTGTCATAAATCCTTTTAAACTACATTTTTTCAATTTAACATGATGTTAGTATATTTTTAGGATTTTTTTTTAAAGTTAAATACTTAATTTAAGCGCGTGTCGAAACTAAAATTTGATTTTTCTCCAAACTAGATTTTATGCATAATTTTCACACTTCAAACATGATAATTCAAGATATTATCATCCGATTGTTCTGACATTTTATGAACACTTTCTTCAAATGTGTCTCTAGTGAATGTACTAGAATAATGTATATTGCAACAATATTTTTTAAATTATGGTCTTTTATTTGAAAAATGTCATAAAAAATTTGCTGAAAATCTTATGATGATTGTTCGATTAGCTCTAAAATTTTTAATTAACCAAAGAATATTAAGATTCTAGTACAAGCACCAGTCCATAGTATATAGTTTATTTCAGTAATAGTTTTACTTGAATTATTACAAAAGTTTGACCTCTAGCATGTTTGAAGTATTTGGGAATTTCCTCTAAAAAATTGCAGAAATTCAAGATTTTTGTAAATTTATAATAATTTATATATACTCAAACATCATACTCTAATAATAATCTTTATTAAATTCGAATCTAAAAAAACATATTTTGGTGTTTCTATTTCACAATTTTTAAAAAAAGTGCTCCGAACGTGTTCGGATACCTTAACAATTTTTTCAAAAACAATATGAAAGATGTTATATGTTTAAATGAATTTTCAATTTGATTTTCCCAATTCGGAATATTGGCCTGTGAACGAATAATTTTGCTGTTACTAACATTTATTACATCAGATTGAATAACACCTAAAATCTGAAAATTTTAACCTTTTCTCTACTGTACTTATCTGAATGAGTTGATTTCGTTTTTCTCCAACTATAGTAATTTTCTTCAATTGGCGATTTTTTTTATTCATAAAGAAACTTGATTAGCACTCATGTTTAGTTAGTGAAGTTGGTGAATTGCGCATACACATTTAGCATTGAAACATTTTCATTCTTGGGCTTTTATCGTATTATCTTCTTAAAATATGTACAGTTTTGCATGTTAATGATTATATTTTTCTAATCAAAAATTGTTTCAGGAATTTTATGAACTCTCACAATTTTATATCTTTGACATGAACAACAATCTATTCCTTTTTTATTATTTTTTTCTCTTTAAAAATTGCATTCCTAATACTAGTATGAGAATGAGTAAGCTGCATTACTATTGTAGTGGAACTTAGCTAATTCGAACGTTTTTAATTCGAATTCGTGGGTAATTAGAATTATTTCTCTCTGATCGTCCCTTGGTTTTCCTATTAACATAATGTTAAAATATCGTCTGCAATTCGATTTTTTAAGTTCGAAGTCAAGACTAAAAATTGTAATTTTTTTCTATGTTTCGTATTTTTCTAATATCGTCTGCAATTCGATTTTTTTAAGTTCGAAGTTAAGACTAAAAATTGTAATTTTTTTTCTATGTTTCGGATTTTTCTAATATCGTCTGCAATTCGATTATTTTTAAGTTCGAAGTCAAGACTAAAAATAATTGTAATTTTTTTTCTATGTTTCTGAATTATTTTCGTTGTTTAAATACGTCCGAATTTTGCGTCCTTCAGTAATCATGAATAAATAACGTTATAACGCCCTTAACTCCCTCTATAACTTAACTGCTCTGCAATGCACCCAATAAAAAAACCCAAAAGTTTCACACTTTTGAATTTTTAAAAAATTTAAGATTTAAGTAGATGATTTTTTTAAAATTATTATTTTAATATTAAAATTTTAGCAATAAATATGATTAATTAAATAAGTTATGAATTAAAATTAATTACTAAAATAAAAATAATTTATTTATTTATTAAAACTTCATATTGTTTATTTATTCCTTACTAGTTGTACGCGCACGGCGATGCCCGTGGAAACAGGACGTCAACAAAATAAAAAAAAAATCGCCCACAATGACACGAAAAAGTTTTCAAAACAAAAGATATACATTGTAGATTTTCCCGCTTATTTTTTTCCGCGATAATAACATGTAGAAAAACAGTACAGAGTACATTAATCCAAAATAATATAAAAAAATTGTTGCCCGTGGAATCAGGACTTCAACAAAATGAAAAAAAATTCTTAGAACATGACAAAAAGCTCCGAAGGTCATGACGTCACCTGACCCTTCATCCAATCAAATTGAAAGCTGCGTTCCGGAAGACTGTCGCTGAAGGAATTTCGCTCCACAAAAATAACTTTCATCTGCCCAGGAAATAATTAATTAAAAAAAAAACGGGAAAAGATATTTTAACCGTTCTTGTTTTAAATCCGACAGAACCGTTCTAGTTATAAGCTGAAAAAAATTGAAAATAATAGTGATATTGGAAAGTCGGATGCAACAAATTTAAAAACAAAAGTAACATTGCGATGGCGAAACTGGCTATTTTTTAAAAATTTCTCAAAATTTAGTAAATTACGTTAGAAATTCAAAACTAACTTAGAACGGAAATCGCGTGCTCTTTCCGATTGTCTATCTATTTTTGTCGTACAATTATTCGAAACCATTCTATTAAGAAATTAGTGCGAAAAATCAACCAAAACAACACAAAACATTAAATAAAAAAAAATTCTAGATTAAAATTTAAAATTTCGGCTTCGAGGTGCATTCAGTCACCATTACGACTACCTGTGTACAAAATTTCATGGCTGTAAGTGCGATAGATTCGTCTGGACATCGCAGACAAACACACACACGCACACAAACATTGCCTTTTATAAGTATAGATGTATTGTTTATTAAAACTTGAATACATCGAAGTTATCCAAAATTGTTTCCATTTAGACCCCGTATCTACTAAGGCCGGTCCTGGGAAAACGTACCGATAATACGAGACAAGAAGATATGGACGAGGCGCTATGAAAATTACCCAATGTTGATATGGGCTTCAACGAAAGCGTAACATTCCTAAATCGAAACTGAGACGTCACCTTCTAGAACTGAATAAACATTACGAATTTGGAAAATCGAAATGGTTGAACGAAGATTAACTCAAGACCGAATAGTTTACTCAAAGAATAGTAATACAGGGTTGTTTTTTTTTTGCTTCATTTGCTCCAAGGTACGACTTAAGAACCAGTTTCCTCAGTCGTTCCGATGTTATTACTTTAAGATTTGTTTATTTCATTCGATATAGTACGTTTATTTTGAAATTTTTGTAATAAATTGCTGCAATATTCATAGAAGTTGTGAATAATGCAAGATTTAATCCTTCATTTAGTAAAACCTTCAATTTGTAGACATTTTTCCTTAGGGGGTACGACTTAAACAACCTTACCCTCCTTGATATAGAGCGTTTTGTTTTTATAAGCTTTTATTCAACTTGAGTGTCTAGTCCACAAATCTTGAGATCGATTTCTCACCCACTTTCAATCGATAAATAGCTTTGAAATTTAGCACAGTGGTGGGTTTTCCGGGACAGTATAATATTATGCCAAAAAATTTGCAATCTATGCCTATTTTAAACCTTACAAAATGATGTTAAAATTTTAGCTCTATATTTGGGCGATGAAATTTGGAAGGTGTAATCTCATATTACGTAGGGTTGTAACAACACCATGAAGCTAACAGAGAATACGCTATACTTCCGGCGCTGCACCGATGAATGACGTAATAGCTCGTGTTTCTACGCGCCTTGGGCTTACTTTCTATTAGAATTCGCCAACAACCAGATTTTTTTTACTTCGTGTGCGCCAAACATTTCTCACTCAAGCAAAAAGAGAAAGTTGTGTAGATCGATTCTCTTTTGTTTCCTATTACATTGTTGATAATAATTGTAAGTCATCACTTAATATATTACGGATTTATATTTCAGAAAGTTAATATCATTAAATCATTTTAAAAATGTAATTGTACATATGTATATATTAATTTTAACATGTGTTTTATAATGGAGAATTCGGTAATTGAATTTGGTTTACTATGCCTAACAAGTCGTGTGTTTTCGTGTCAGCCGTCAATAAAAAGTTGAAAATAAAATAAATAAAAAAAATTAAGGTATAAACTTTTATTCATGCGAAAAAATGAACGCGAAAGTTGAAAATAATTTTTCCGATTACAATAAAATGCATGGTTCGAATAAAAGCGTGGGCTCCTTTACCTTCTAGGAATATTCCATTCGTTTAAGGAAATATACACAAAATATAAGGTGCTATATAAGGCGCCCACGCTTTTATTCGAACCATGCATTTTATTGTAATCAGAAAAAGCATTTTCAACTTTTGCGTTCATTTTTTCGCATGAATAAAAGCTTGTAACTTAAAAAAAATTATTTATTTTTATCTTTTTTTACCCACATAGAAATGGAGAAGCATTTGTGGAACATTCCTAATGGAGGAATGGAATTAACTACATAGAAATCCATCAATCTTTCGAGATTTTCAAGAAATTGTACTCAAATAAGCACAATTAAAGTGCAATAATTCATTTATAAGCACAATTAGCAAAATTAATAAGCACAATTTAAGTGCAATGATTCATTAATAAGCACAATTAGAAGAATCAAAAGAATTATTTTCAACTTTTGCGTTCATTTTTTCGCATTTGAATAAAAGCTTGTACCTTAAATTTTTGTTTATTTATTTTATTACCTTCTGAGTATAGTGAGGAGAATCGAGAAAGCATCTTGAACTCAGTAGCATAGCAAGAGTAAGGGCGCCAGGGTTATACGTGATTTTTTCATCCCTCCCCGTCATCACCAGTAGCTTAGCCTGTGTAAACGGCGCCCGAGGCAAGGTATTTTTTCGCCTCCGCATAGTATTTGAATTAAAAAAGTGGTATAAACGCATAACGTTTTTTTTATCATGACAAGTGGCGCCCAGGAAATAATATGATTTTTTTTACCCCAGTCTGAGGATGGGAAAAACCTACCGGTTTAAACTGAAAACCGGTTTTTTCTGTTTCGGTTAACAGTTTTTTTCGGTTATTTTTTGCCCCGGTTTAAACCGGTTACTTTTTTTAAATCCAAAAACCGAAAAAAAACCCGGGTCGGAAGATAGGCTCGATTTCAGGTTCGACTAGACTAAAATTTACCAAATTATAAAGCTTTGAATTTCACCATCTTAGGTCGATCACCGACAACCACTTCCTCGAGGCGTCTGTTGGTTGGCGGATTACTGAAAGATCTTTATGAACAGATAAATATTGGCCAATGGATTGATTTCTTGCAGAAACAATACCAATAAAAAGTGTTATCTGCAAACGACGTCTGTTTGTTGTAGCCAAAACATATTTATCTTCAGTTGGAAGTTCTGTGGCGTCCGAAAGATTAGTATCTGCGTTGAAGGATGTTGTCTCCGATGAGAGGTGTCGACGCAAGAATCAACACATTACTGAAAGAGTCTTTATGAGCAGATTAGATGATAAATATCGGCCAATGAATTAATTTCTTGTGAAAACAATGTTAATAAAAATTTTTGTCTATAATACTTACTTATTGCAATAATTACTCATGTACTATTATTATCACATATTGTTTTAATTACTTATTCATAATCATTATTTATTACATTAATTAAATGTTGTATTAATACTTACTTTTTTATATTATTATTGATAAAAAAATTATGTCTACGAACGTTACTTAAAAAACAACAACTCGAAAACCGGTTTTTGAAAACAACGGTTATTTTGAGTGGTTTTAACCGCCAGTGAAAATAACCGGTTTCACCGAAAACCTTTTTTTTTTGTTGTTGTTGCAATAACCGCTATCCCTACCTCGATTGTCATCATTGACTTAGCACGAGTAAATTGCGCTCCAGGCATGGTATTATTTTTACGCCAATCATGATATATTTTCCTTTATTCCTTTATTTCCCAACGGTGCTGAAAAGTACGACATTAATCACGCTTATATCTTCTCTGTTTAACCGTTTTTCCTGACAGTATTCACATGAACGCGAGGAATGTAGTTCCGACAGCTAGATAGCTACTTCAAAGTACAGCAGGGTTTTAATGGTTTGGCAAGGTAAGATAAGGTAAACTCATGGACTTCATCATGAGCTGTTCTCATAGACAATTAGACTATTGATGATTTGTTTTTGACATGGACAGGTTAAATGACATTTATTATAAAATATATGATTCTCCTCTTGTTATTTTGTGTCAAATCTATTTATATATGTGGTTGAATGTTATTATCACTAATTGTGCTATTGTTGTATTTATATTATGTTTTTGTTTTATTATATTGCATTTATATAAGGTTATTTGTTGTATTATATTGCATTTATATTATGTTGTTTGTTGTATTATATTGTATTTATATTATGTTGTCTGTTGTATTATATTGCATTTATATTATATTGTATTTATATTATGTTGTTTGTTGTATTATATTGCATTTATATTATATTGTCTGTTGTATTATATTGTATTTATATTATGTTATTTGTTGTATTATATTGTATTTATATTATGTTGTTTGTTGTATTATACTGTATTTATATTATGTTTTTTGTTGTATTATATTGCATTTATATTATATTGTCTGTTGCATTATATCGCATTTATAATATGTTGTTTGTTGTATTTATATCATGTTGTTTGTTGCATTATACTGCATTTATATTATGTTGTTTGTTGTATAATACTGTATTTATATTATGTTGT
>BGPR01027444.1:0-20720 GCA_013235015.1 Araneus ventricosus
ATAGTGTAACGTTGTTGAACAATACCAAACGATTTTCCACAAAAAAAGTAATCTCCACCAAACGATATTTGAAATCACTTGAAAGAATTTTTAATTTTAATTTTTTATACTTAATAGCTTTCTACCAGTAATAGTCTTAAATTAAATCTATTAATCTATCAAAACATTTTAAGCTCTTGTTTTATTTTTAAACAAGGCATTTTTTCCATGTCTTATAACACTATATTATCCACACAAAAGGAGATACTATATTATTTCATTGAATAATGTTTTATTTATTCATACATTTAATAATATTTAAATTCATACTTTATGCAGAATTTTGTTTCTTTGCATTTTTATTAATTTTATATCTTATAAAACATTTCTACAACCATAAAGGGCTTTCATTTTAGTGGTTTAAATGTGATGCTTCTTGAAATGTATGAGGAGTAGAATCTGTAACATGCATCGATTTTTCTTTTCGTCTCTTATTCAAATTTACACTTATTTTAAAAAGAAAATATTTTTCTGAATATAAAGCAACATCGGAAGACATGGTTTGTTTTCTGTTTGATTTAAGATATTTTTTTCCTGTCAGCTAATCCTTTTGTAAAGTTGAGGTGCTACCTTGAGAAAGCGAAAACCAGGTTGTTCTAAACGTTTTGGTTATTGTTGCATATCTTAAAATCTGCTTGACGTAAATGGTTAAAACTTTGAACAGTTAGATTTCGAGTTGTGCTCCTTTGATTGGCATCAAATTTTTTTCGTTTCTATTCAAAAATTTTTAACTTATAAATTTAAAAATTATAAAATATACCTTAATTTTTTTAAAAAATGCATACATTTTATCTTGTTTATTAAGTATTTTAATACAAAAAAGAATTATTGTTAAATATTCATTGTGTTTTGAAATACATTGAAGAAACAGTCATGGTCATTTAACATTAAGAATTCCAAATTTCAATTATTCAAAACTCATCAACCGTTTACTCGAAATTACAAAATCTTATATATATTCGAGCTAATTTAATCTTGAGAATCTGAATATGTACTGAAAATAAGGTGTTGCTATTTGAAAAAGATGAGTTTTTGTACTATATATGAAGATGACCCCTTGCATGCAAAAATATTATATGCGCTTGTCTACGGCGGCAAACATTTACAGTTTTATTGGGCGATAATTAGTGTCGTAATAAAAAAAGCAGCGTTCAGATACCATTTTGATGGACTGTACAATTAGTTTTTGAGTAGGATAAAATACCGTCACAAACAAAATCGAACCTAAGAATAAACCAATATACCTTTTCACCGAAAACAAGAAAATCGATGAATAACACCATGAAGAATATTGTTATAAATATTGTTAATAAATATTGCTATAGATACGATGCCCTTGCTAACATAGGCCAGGATTCTGACATAGAAAACATTGGAGAGACTTACATAAGTAAAGAATTTCCTCCCACTTCCCTCACAATAATAATCAATCTAATCTACTTCTTCACCATTTACACAGTAAAAAATCACCTATCCAACTTAGTGTGTGTCCAAAAACCTATGGAACATACTAATGTCTCTAATAATGGTCCTGTTAATTATTCTACTAATGCCTCTGTAAACCATTGTAAATATGTGCCACCTATTGTGATTGATGACCCCACCAATATACTGACACCGTTGGAAAATTTCAGCAAGATCTCAAATACTACAATCACAGGCAAAATGTTACTAAACAACCGACTTAAAATCTTCCCTCCAACGGATGATGCACATCCTGCTATGCAACGACAAATCAAAGATGAAAAATCTGTTCACACACTTTTGAACTTTGTGATGAAAAAGTCATAAAAGTAGTCAATAGCGGCCTCCAGCCAGATTACGACACTAACAAAATTTTGAAAGATATAAGTGATTTCGGGCTTGCATGTCAGCTCTGGAACCAACTTCGTAATCCCAATAATTACATCAATATACCACTGTTTTTGGTCGTACTTCATAAATCCAAAAAACGGAAGTTTACAATATAACATCAATTCGATATCTCCGTATTAAAGTTCAACACCTGAAGAGAAAGAATTCTCCTGCGCAATGCTACATTTGCCAGGAACACTACCATCACAGTGGCGTCTGCTGGAGAAACCCAGGATGCTTCGAAAATTCAGGCTCTCATCAATCAAATACATCTCCAAAACCAAGAGAAGCTCCAGCGACATGCTGTCATTATGGAGGTAACCACACGGCCAACTTTTACGGGTTGTGCCCAAAACCCCTCTAATAGAAAAACCTCCCAACCTTCTCCTCAAAACGCCTGGCAAGACCCGGAGATAATAGCCAAAATAACATATCCCGCTACTCCTTCCGTGCCTCCCGTAAACACCGCAACGCCTTCCATTCCAAAACCTGTTCAAAGAGCAACCTCTCTTCATCATACTGACCTTCCTAATATCCAACTCCAAATCATAAACCAAGTTACCTAGATGATGAGTAGTTTCTTAAATCAGATAGCTTCTACCCTGCAATAATTAGTTTCTAGGAACAATGTTCAACAGTTATCGCACCAATAGCTTACTCCTTGTCAACTGGAGTGCTGGTGATATTAAAGGGAAGTTTCGCCAACTTAAGTATTTCATTTCCGATTGGCAACCTGACATTATTGTCATTCAGGAGATACATCTCAGACCAGCCGGCATTCTGAAATTTCCAAACTATACAACATACAGAAGCGTATGTCCAACCTATCGCGTAGGTTGCAAAACAAAAGTAATCAGAAATTCTAACAACCATAAATCTACACCTATCTCCACCACCTTCTTTGAAAATACTACCGTTTCTACTGATATGAACGACTCCAAAACATTAACTATCAGCAGCATCTACCGACCATCTCATGTCAAAATTAATACGAGTGAACTGAAAAGAATCTTCAACCTCACAAATAAATGCATCACAATAGGCAACTTTAACGCAAAGCAACAAGTTTGGAGCTCTAGCCACTCCAATTCCAACGGTCAAATTATACATAACTTTATCATCGACAAACATCTTGTACTGCTACCTCCCACCCACCCACTTTCCATAAAATTCACAAAACTGCAGCACTTTGGACTTGGACATCCTCAAAAAACACTTCCTCGGGTTAAGCAAACATTATTAACGATCTCTCTAGCTATTAAAACCCTGTCATTTTCATCTTGATATTAAATTTAAACTTGCAGCAATGGCAAACACTATCAAAATTACAAGTTGGCCAAATTTCAACGAAATCATCAAAGACGCTATCTCGGGTAACCCGAAAATCTTATCAATAAAAGACATTGAAAATGCTATTTCCAAATAGTTAACACTTGGATAGTTAACACTTACTCCATTAACACTTCTATCAACCTAGCTTCAAAATCAAAAGTCATCCAAGGCTGCCTTAAAAAGATTCCTCCTACCATTACAGACAAAAAAATAAATCAAAAATAGATTTCAAAAAGAATGGCATATAACGTACTATACCCCTTTTAAAAGATATATACCCTATACCCCTTTTATAACTTATAAAACGAAATCGAAAAGAATATTGAAGATTTCGACAATAATTCCTGGAGAAAACTCCTTATCAGCCTCAATCCAGAAAATACCACCCTTCACAGAAGTAAACAGAAATTTTTGCTAGAAATTTAAACCCACCCACCAATTCTCGACACAGATGACTTGAAATAAACCCCTCTAGGGAAAGCTAATCCATTTCTCAATGCCTTGGAAACATCATTTAAAGAAAACCCAGAACTTTATGATAACAAGCAAATAACTAAAGTCAATGGAACAATCAAAGACTTCTTCAGCGAACCAAGAATTTCTTTCAAACCAAGATCTACTCTCACCACAAGAGATAGATGAAATCATAAAGAAGATAAATATAAAGAAAGCTATGGGTTATGACGGGATCTCAAACAAAGTCTTACAAATACTCCCCTACAACTTAATTACATTCATAATAAAAATCATTAATAGATGCTTATAACTTCATCAGTTCACTCCAAGCTGAGAAATAGCCTAAGTGCTTATGTTTCCAAAAACAAATCAAAATCCCAAATTTCCTGGTAGCTACCGCCCAGTTAGTCTTTTCAGCAAACTGTGGAAGATTTATGAAAAGGTGCTTCTTATCAGATTAAATAAATATTGCAAAACAGCTGATCATTTTGGATTCAGAGCCGGCCATAACTGCGTTCATCAACTGATGCGTGCAACAAACACAATTATCGATGGGTTTAACAAAAAACTCTACATTCATGGAGTATTCCTCGATATACGGAAAGCATTTGATAGAATGTGGCATAATGTGCTAATTTTCAAGTTAATTGAATTAAACTTCCCTATTTATCTTATCGATATTATCATCAAATTCCTTAATAACCGAACCTTCAACGTTAGAGTCAATAAATTTCATTTGGCTTCTGGTCAAATAAAAGCTGGAACTCCACAAGGAAGCATCCTCAGACCTTTTTATATAATATTTTCACGTCTGCCTTCCACCAATGGGACACAATTATTGACCGTCTCTTTGCGGATGATATGGCCATTTTGACCAACAGAATTAAAAATTTATTTGTCATCCGGAAGCTGCAAACATGGACTTAATGAAATCCTCTGGCGAATATCCATCAATGCCGATAAAACACACGCTTTGATGTTTTAAAAAGGTTATACAAGAAAAAAAAACTTAAACCACTCTGTTTCTTTGGTGAAAACTTAATATAGGACAAAGAATAGAAATATCTGGGACTCCTCCTTGACAAAAAAACTAACATTCAGAAATCACATTAAATATATTACCGAGAAATTTTGGTGTAAAGTTCACCTTATTATTTCACTTTTTGCACGTAACTGTCCTTTTCCTATCAATAACAAAGTACTTCTCATCAAACAAGTAATTAGATCAATCCTAACATATGCTGCCCAAATTTGGGACACTGCAGCCAGTTCTAATAGAAAGAAAATCCAAATACTGCAAAACAGAATTCTTCGGATTATGACAAACGCACCTTGGTATATCAGAAACGACGTGATCCATCAAGACCTCCATGTAGAAAAGATCGATGACTTCATAAGGCAGCCGTCAAAAAGTTTCTTCAATCAAATACCAAACCACAAGAACCCAGACTACAAATCAGACTAGACTACCTTCTGCACATAACAATGGGAGATATACATATCCCTACTCCACCAAATGGTCTCTACTACTTAATTTAATCAATATAAGACGGTTGCATTTGGAATGTTATTCACTCATCCGAAAAGAGTAACTGAAATATATTAATCTTAAACGGTCAGGCTAGATTTGCTTTTACAAATACTGAAAAAGGAATCTGCCTGTCCTGGAAACATTAAACGCAGTTTTCATTAAATGAACTAAAATAGACTGGAACACAAAATACTCTAAAATATTTTGTCGAAAGTTTTCATTACTTCAATATTAACATTATTCCATATCCTGACACTCTCTTCTCTTTCAAGATGATGGATTACATAAAAGAACTAAAAATTTGTAAGTTCTCGGAATGGCAAGATAAGAAAATTGACTATACAAACATCTTTTAACGCAGTTAGACAATGGACTGTTACATAGAGTGAATCAGCGCCCTCTAGCAGGTTGAACGTGCATTATTTCGAAAAGTTAAGTTAAAAGGAAGAGAAGCGTCGACTGTAACATTAATAAGGAAGTAGTATTTTTATGATCTGAAAAGTTCACTGCACTGTTTTAGGAGATTAAAAAATAAACCCCAACAAATGTTGAACAATTCTTGGACAGATCTTTATAAACTGTAAATGAAATAATAAGGATTCCAATTTTATTTATGCATGGCATTATTGAATTATCGAATTTTTTTTTGAAATGACTGATATAATTAGATTCTTCCATTTTTGTATTACCTCCTGTGCTGCGTAAAAAATGTGATTCAAATAATGTAGCGGAAAACAAGACGATTTCGTGCACAAATATCTTGATAAAAGGTTTAGTGCAATTGGACAACAGACTGTTACTTACAGCGAATCAGCGCCCTCTAGCAAGTAAAAAGCGCAATATTTGGAACAATTAAGTTAAAAGGAAAAGAAGCGTAAACTCTAATATTAGCAAGGAGATATTTTAGGATTTGAGACGTTGTTTGTGTTGTTTTAAAAGTAAATGCAAATAGATGCATTTTTTTGTCAATATATTTCAATAAAAAACTCACTGTCAGCAATACTAGACAATTTTCTTGAAACCTGTCTGAAAGTATATAAGAAAAATAAATGGTTTATATATTTAATTATAATAAACAATTATATGCCATTGAATCCGGTCAAACCAGAATGGCGTTTTAGAAATCCTTTGGACCGCTCATTATTGAGTGTATTATTAATGTATCTAAATATTACCACAATTTTCAACGTTAGATAAGCGATTATTATCCTTTCATTGTCTTCACTAGCTGTTGCACAGTGGATTTATGGACCTTTTTCAAGCGATTTTACATGTTTCAGAGCGTGATGTTTAAATAACGATCAAAGGATGATGATGCTCGGTAACCTTGACTTCTGATTCGCCGACGAGGAAGTACTCATTCGCTGCTTCAATTCTGCAGTACCAGATGTCACCTTCTCCTCGACAGGCAGAGATCTGCTGCCATCTACTGTTAGTGCGCTGATTTGTAGTTTTTGCGTTCAGAACTATAACGGGAGCGTGGCTCCGCCTTCAGATTTAAATCGTTATGAGCTCTCACGTGTTTAACTCTTGAACTTGGAATTTTCGCGCTTTACATAGCGTAGTGACTGTGTGCTACACTTTTTATGGCGCTTTTTATCAATCTTGTGCGAACTTTTCCACAGGATTTAATTGTGTGTGTGCTATTGCATACAAGCACATTCCACAAGCTGTGTATAACCCAGCGGATTGATGATGTCAGAAGTGCAGAACCCTGATTCTTGTGATGGGGTAAGTGCCAACATTTCTTTGCATGCCTCTTCTCAGTCAAAGTGCAATTCTGAAAATGTAGTTAAAACTTTTGATTATAACCTAATGAATCCCTCCACCTATGAAGAAAGCGATATAAACATCCAAATTCTTGAGTCTATCTACCAACATCTTGACAAAGAACAAAACCTGAAAGAAGCTAACACTGTTGCATTTAATCTTTTCAAACTTTCTAATAAAAAAAGCGATTTTCTAATGCAAATGCTTTCTGCAAATATTCTGCCCGCAAGATAATTTCCTTGCCATTCCGACCCCTCCAGTGATAGCTCCACTACTACTCGCTCTATTGTAGAGAAATCTGAAAAACGGACTAAACATCGGTCTCCTCGGTGAAAAGATGAAAATTGCAAAAAACCTAAACAAGCTGAATATTATCCTAAACTTTCAAACCAATATCATCCCCTCGCTCCAGAAGATTACGAGCCTGAAATGGAGCTCTATAATGAAGAAGAAAATTACAACAAAGACTTTCCGGTTTTGCCCCAAAACCAAGAATTTGTGCCTCCTACCGATCAGATTAGCTCCCAGCAACAAGATGTAAATCAACCGAAACTTCAAGCAGCAGAAAAGAGGGTTAACGTTCTTCCTATCATCATTTATAACCCTACAAATGCTGCTATTCTTATTAAATCATTTAACGATATCACAGACACTATAGTGGAGGGCAAAATGATTGACAAAGACAGGCTTAAAGATTTCCCATCTTCTGCCGATGCTCACAGAAAAATCGAAAAAGAAATCAATAAAAAAATTGAAATCGCATACCTTTGAGATGGAGAACGAAAAGCAGCTGAAAATTGTGATTCGCGAGCTTCTCTTCGATTAACCAATTGAGGAAGTCATTGACACATTAAAATGTTTTAAATTCCAACCAATCTAACTCCACCCTCTTTGACACCGCCAAACAAAAAGAAATCTAGACCTCTTCCTGGTTACCTTTCGAAAACCTACCGACAGTAAGGATATTTTCCAACTAATCAATATCGGCTACATGAGCGTCAATATCGAACCTTTAAAAAGAAAAACAGCCCATGCGCAATGCTATAAATGCCAGGAATTTTTTCATCACAGCAGATTCTGCCAAAGGTATCCAAAATGCCTTAAATGTGCAGGTAATCATCTTACAAAAAAATTGTGTCAAACCAGCAGAGACCCAAGAAAAATGTTGCCATTGTAATGGTCCAGACACTGCGAACTTCTCTGTCTGCCCCAAATTCCTTTGAATAAGAAACAGGAAAAAGAAGCCAAGCTGAACAGAAACACATTCAACCCAGCCCCCCAAAACGCCTGGCCTAACTCTGCTGCAATTTATAAAATCAGAACAGCAAACCAGACTCCTTTATCTGTTCCTCCTCAAATCCAAGCTCAAACCCCACAAATCCCAATCCAAGTGCCAACCATCCAGGAAATAACCTCATCCTTACTCAAATTTCACAGATGATGACTACTTTTCTCTCACAATTAGCCTCAGTGCTCAAAAATCCTCATGTGATCCAGCCTGTTTAATGCCAAGAACCAAAATAACCTCTAAATCAATAGCTGGAACACTGGTGGTCTTAAAGGAAAATTTCGTGATTTCAGATATTTCATCGAGGAAAGGCAGCCTGACATCTTTGCCCTTCAGAAAACACACCTCAACCCTGGTTACAGGTTTAGGGTCCCTAATTACTCTGCATACAGGACCGCTAGAACAACGCATAGAGGAGGAGTCAAAAACTCCTTTAATCACCAGCCTACTCCGATAGCTTCATCTTCCTTCGAAAACACCACAATTGCCATGGATCTTCCGAATAACGCCTGCATCAATGTAGCCAGTATTTATAGACCACCCCATGGACGTATTAACATGTAGGAAATTGAAAGGATCTTCAACCAAAGGCATTACAGTAGGCGGCTATAATGTCAAGCACCCAGCCTGGAGTAAATGACGCAATAACACCAATGGCGCTATAATTCACGACCATATAGCAAGCAACAATCTTGTTCTTCTAGCTCCACTTGAATCAACTAACTTTCCCTAAAATCATCCATCTAACAGCACGTTGGACTTTGGCATAATGAAAACATCTCTGCGGTAAAAGCAACTTCTCACAATGACTTATCCAGTGACCACAATCCTGTATTCTTCGAAATAAATCTTAGTACCAGCCTTGCAGAACCTTCCAAAAAATCAGTATTACCAACTGGAAAGCCTACTGTGAAATCCTTTACAATAGCAACCCAGGCAATCCAAAAATGGACACTACAGAAGAGATCGACGAATGTATTAGTAAATTCAACTATTGTATTGACACAGCGATCAACCTCTCTACAAAATTACAGCTAATAACGGGCCCCTTTAGACAGCTTCCTCAATTTATCCTTGACAAAATCAAAATAAAAATAGACTTCGTAAGCTTTATCATGAAACTTTCTACCCTCCTTTCAAAAGAGAGGCTTACAAACTTCAAAAGCAAATTCACAAAGACATTAAAGATTTCGACAATAAAAGTGTAGAGAAACCATGCAAGGAATAAACCCCGAAGATAACACTCTCTATGACATGAACAGAATATTGTCAAAAAAGTTCTTCCCCACGCCTCCTATTCTTGACACTGATGGAATGAAATATACGCCTCTTGGGATAGAAAATGCCTTCCGCTACAGCCTGGAGAATTCTTTCCAAGGAAACCAAGAACAAAACTGTAACTCACATATCAATAAGGTCAATCTTACAATTAATAAGTATCTCAGAAGCTTAAACACTTGCTCAACACCCAGCATTATCTCGCCACAGGAAGCTATCAACTTAATTAAAAAGATAAACCCTCTTAAAGCCACCGGACCAGATGGCGTTCCTAATACAGCACTTAGGATGCTTACCCTAAATGCAGTTACACATCTCACAAAAATCTTCAACATATGTCTTGCTCTCCGTCACTTCCCAGCATCCTTGAAATTAGCACACGTGCTAATGTTTCCGAAACCCCATCAAGACCACAAGTTATCAAGCTCCTACCAACCCATAAGCCTCTTAAGCAACATAGGAAAATTGTATGAAAAACTTCTCCTTAAACGAATAAATGAGCACTGCAATAATCAAAATATCATTCCCAATGAACAATTCGGCATTAGAGAAAGACACAGTTGAACTCATCAACTTCTTCGTGCTACTAACAAAATTGTTGACGGATTTAATGTCAAGCATTACACTAGTGGTGTTTTCTTGGATGTAAGGAAGGCTTTCGATCGTATGTATCAAGGTTTGATTGTCAAACTGATCACCTACAAATTTCCTGACTAAGTTATCTTAATTTTGCATAATTTCCTAACTGACAGAAAATTCCAAGCCCGTGTCAATCACACTCTCTCCTCAGTGGGCAACATACAAGCAGGGACAACACAAGGAAGCTCCATCAGCCCGACTGTTTATAACATCTTCAACTCAGACTTTCCCCAGAATTATAAGATACTCAACTGCCTTTTCGCAGATGACTACGTCATCCTCACGCAGGGAAGCAACATCAAATTCGTAATCCAGACACTTCAAGATCAACTACGCAGAATTTAAAATTGGTGCACCAACTGGAGAGTAGCAATAAACACTGAAAAAACAAAAGCCATAATGTTCCGCAAATGTCACTCTAATTAAGTTCTCAAGCCCCTCACTTTCTTAGACAAAGAAATTCTCATCGAAAAATCAAGTTAAATATCTTGGATTAATTTTCGACAGCAAACTAACTTTTAGACAACACGCCAAATATAATAATGATGAATTCTGGAACAAATTTCATCGAATCATTCCACTCATAGGGCACCACTCTTCTCTCTCAATTAACAAAAAAGTACTTCTTTTTAAACAAGTTCTGAGGCTTATTCTGTCCTACTCTGCCCAGATTTGGGGTTTAACGGCTAAAAATTACCGCAAAATATCCAAACCCTGAAAAATAAAATACTCAAAATTATGACCAATGCTCTCTGGTTCGTGAGGAAAAATCATCCATAACGATCTACATATTGAAAGCATAGAAGACCACATTAAGAAGCTATCATGAAAATTCTTTCGCCTATTTGCAGAACACAAAAATCCGCTTATCAATAACCAAATCGAATACGCTCACAATAATGACAAATATCTCTATCCATATTCAACAACGAAATAGTCTCTCCCAATGAAGCCTCAGTAACTTCTAGAATCTCAACTGCGACTCTTCAAATTTAGAAACTGAATTTTTTCAAACTCATAAATTCTATTTCCCCTGGCTTCCATAGTCAAATCTGATTCGCTTTGTAGCATTGTCCCATGTTTGTTTCCCTTTTTAACTTATAAGCACTCAGATTGAGTAGAAGTGCATGTTGTGCTGGCTCTCCAGGAAAGCTGTAATATTAGTACTATCTGTAACCCGCGACTTCGAGAGCGAAGAATTTGATTTATTGATTTTTTTAAATTCACGATTGTAAATGTTTCGATACATATTGAAAGGAGAAATTAAATCATCTGACGGTTGATAATACATAATTAGACGACTAACAGGAGTGCACTGTATTTGTCTGCTCTTTTATTTAGGTAATTTTTTTTATCTATGCTAATACTTTTTTGAATACTACGTTTCTTGTTTCACGTTTTATGCACGGATTTAGAGGTTTTGTGGTCTGGACACACTTGAATACGTTATATATAGTTGCCCATGCGAAAAATATGGTAAATTTCTCCAAATGTACGGCTGCCACTTTGAGTGTCTGGCCCTGAGCCTGGAAAATGCTATTTTTAAAGGGAATTGTTACCTTTTGTACTGGCGTGGTAAATCCTTCGGTATTATCGGAATGCGTGGAATTAAAACACTCTCTCCTCTCACTAAGCCAGTCATAACAGTAGCTAGCACGATGTTCTGACTTACGTATGTAATTTGTAACCCCTGTGCCATTGCGCAGTCTCGGTGCATCGATGTTACGTATCAATAGTACTGGCACACTCACTTTTAATCTCAGCTGACCCCTGACAATTATAAGGAGTTTAAAAACTCTACAGGATATGATGTTACTTGTTATTGCCCATTATCGTATCTACATATAGATATTCTTTAATACCTCCCTCCATTTGTGACATATTTTTTTCGTTTATCTGACTTAAACTTTCATTAGTCAGTGCCAAAATTACCCATTCAACAACCATTCTCTAATGCTCATATTAGCTTGTAGTGCAGGATAATTCTTTCTTATCAGTTTCTCTGTGCTATGAACAATTTTGAAAAATTCCCCTTTCAATTTAATATTTTTTTAAATCTGTTTTAAGCCGACCTTCACTAATTTTCAAAAGATTAGTCCTGACTCAGTGTCATTGAACAGTTGAATTTTAACTCATATTCGTAGTGAGTTTAAATTTTTTGAAATGCACCCATAACGGAGACTTCTTTAAACATACATTTATTTCATTCATCGGTGTCACCTAGTTATTACAGATTCAATCTGTCTAAAATTGCCTCACATCAATACCGCCATCCCTCCCATGAGTTCTTCGGTTGTTATTAATATCTTTCATGGTTTGATTTAAAGCTTCAACTGCTCTATTTTTGAGGAGATTATACATTCGTTCCAAACCGACAACTTACAATGCTATAACATTCTACAGCTCTCACTACTGCGTCAGCAATTTTTTGTCTTTCCGAATTTGAGCTAAGCTACTTTGAGTAGATTGAGAAGGAAATACTTCGAAGTACCGACAGAAGCATTCTGAAAAAATAACCACCTTCACCACTTTCAATCTGTGCAAAGCACTATCGAAAACGTTTTTTTCTCCTGAGTTCAATTGTGGAACGAACTCAGTCACTGTTGCAATTCTTCTGTATCGTAGGGCAGTTTCTGAATTGGGTCATTAATAATTTCCTCTATCCTACGCGGTCTATTCATTCCAAAGCACGATAGATCTGTACCAGTTACCGCAATATCGTTTAAGTTTTCTACCTAATTTAATTCTCCGCTACTATAAATTACATCATTGTTCTCAATGGTATCATCAGGCCCTTACAATCTGTGGAATATATTATCCACCATGCTATATGTCATTCGTTTCTACAATTCAAAAGAATACATAAAACAAAATATATCTTCATATATTTCCCTTTAGTTATAATTAACATTAGTTTTTAAATTTTAATCTAAAGCTCTTTTAACTATATCATATATATCAATAGATTCCTGTTCCCGCATCTATTTATTGAATAAAATCTGATAAGGAAAAGATGCAAATATAAATAACTAAAATTAAATAGACTGCAAACTCAAAAAATTAAAAATCAAACGTCGAGTTCAGTAATTTCAGTTATTTTTTCACAAATTAATTATTTATTTATTCTCCCAGCAAGATCACATAATCGTAGTTTCCTTTATGATCACCTGATGTTTGAATTTAAAAATAAGTTATTCCACATGCTTACGCTTTTCTTAAGGATCACGTGACAGCTGATTGAAAAATAAAGTAGCTATCTTCATCGCGGATCGCTGAGTCAATGGGCCTTTCTTTGTTAATTAGTTAATTGTTGTCTGCAGTCAAAGATACTAAATTTATAATAAAATCACATATCCTATTTCCATTCCTGGGTTTCAAGCTACAATTCTGCCAATTTTCATCCAAATCGGTTTGGTACTTTAGCCGTGAAAGCATAACAAACAGACAGAAACTCTTTCGCATTTATTATATTCTTAGGATTAAATGATAGGGAAAAAACACTGAACTGGAATATTCAAGTTGCAACGGTGTTTTCGTTCTCACTGGAGTACACCAGGTTATTTCTAGGTTTCCTTATATGAAGTAGTTTTCTTTTGTAAGAAACTGTTCGCTTGGGGTTCCAAGAAAAGCGTCTGTCTCTTTAAGGTGGTCGTCTAAAGCTTAGAATTCACCAAAATCATAACAGTACCGCTATTACGTACTGTTGAAGTCTAGAATTTTCTCAGAATGGTCCGACATATCACTATAATTAATGCGTGAAATTCAAAAATCGTCAAAATGCACTTAATAATTTTTAAAAATCAAAAAACCCCAAAAAATCTCATTTTGTTTATTTTTGAAGAAAATAAATATTTATGAAGAGTTCCATTTCTAATTTCTAAACAATAAAACGTTCTTTTCGAGGAACAAAGGGATAAATTTATTAAAAAGCGAAATTTTGTCTTGTGTACTTAGAATCCAGTAACCCTATGCGGACACTAGAAGCGGACTAGAATCTATTCTGCTTATAACGTAAAGAGTATATAACTTCCCCTTCTCACCAAATACACTCGCCTGTTTGGGGTCGAAACGAAAGCCAGCCAAGCAGCAGTTCTACGAATTGAACTTTTATTGTGAAGTTTCCTCTAGGAAATCCTTAGCAGTTTCTTGACTTGGTAGGGCGCTTATAATGTACATTAGTCTATCTCACTTTCTATACACTTGTAATTATCACCAATGATAAATTTATTGGTTTAATTTTAAATAAGATGTGTTGATTTGATTAAATATAATTTATACAAGATTATACTTGAGAGTTATTCTATCATTTGTGGCTATTAAGATCAATTATTTTCTTGACATAAACTAATAATAACATTCCTTCTTCAAAGTTGTGATAAAATAATTTAGAACACAAACGTGGTAGTGCAAAGTGGTAAATTTTCTTGGGTACTGTATTCAATATTAAAAGGAAATAAATGTTTCACGACAAAATGGTAGATTTGCGTTAGCACTGCACTTGTTCTAAAAATTAGATAAAATGTATAGCTTGGGGCGCTGTTAGAGAATAAGCTACCGAGAATATTGTGCTTTCAAATAAACACAGACAGAAATAGAAATATGCTTCTCTGTACAAATAAACGTCTGATAAAATTAAAAGAACCATTACAGTTGAATTATGATATTATATTATAATTAACAATTATAATTTTTTTTAAATTTTACATATTTTTAATGAAGTTTTTACAAAAAAAATTACTAAATTGTTTGTGGTTTTCCTTTTGAATATAATGTTTTGTCATTTCATACACATTGGTAATAATTAATATATATATACAGTAAACAATTCTTTTCTTTATATATACAAACAGTTCCTTTATCTTATATATTTAAGTTTATTTTTATAAAGAAAAAGGGGAAATCTATAATATTTTTGTGGAAAGCATCAAAACCGAGCTTATTTAAATTCTACGTAAGATTCAGATAAAAGTTTCTGAAGTTATTACCAGAAATAATAGAAAGTACAAGATGAAGGAACGTCAATAACCCCACCCCATTTATTGCAGCATCTAAAATCATACCTCGAAGAGAGTAAATTCGCAGTTAAAATTAGTAACAGCATTTCCAAAGCCAAAATAACGAGAGCAGGTCTTCCACAAGAAGGGAAAATCTCCGCGGTCCTCAACTCTCTTTAACGACATTCAAAACGCATACAACATTATTAGGTATGAACACAGACGATACTGCCATTATTGCTAAAAATAAAAACCATAAATATACGGCAACCGAATTAAACCAGCATCTAGCGAAACTGGACGACTGGCTCTTCAAATGGAAAATTGCGCTTAACGTTAATAAAACAGAAGCAGTGTATTTCGCCAAGGGTAGAAGAAAACACAAACTAATAGTTAAAATTAAAAAGCAAACAATCTCCTGGTCCCAGCAAGCCAAATATCTTGGCGTAATACTAGACGAAAAATTAACCTGGAAAAATCATATTACAACAATAAAAACTAAATTTCATGTAGCCTAAAGAAAACTTTTCCCTCTAATAAGCACGAGATTCGTAAATGAAAAGGAAATACAAATTGCTTGTCTACACTGCGATCTTACGTCCGATAATTACTTACGGAAGCCCCATCTGGGGGGGGCAGCAGCCAAATCAAATATCAGAATGTTTGAAAGTCTAGAAAATAATATAATCCGTCTCATATGAAATGCTGGATGGTATGTGAGAAATGAAGATCTAAGAAATGCAATTAAGCTAATCTCTTTAAAGTAATTTATCAAAAAAGTCTCAAGAAAATTCTATCATGTTCTTGATAAAATTGTTAATGAAGCCATTCAGTAACTTGAAAATTTTTCCCCCGATCCGAAAAGTAAAAGACCCCGGAAGATTCTATTATAATTTTAATTAGGAGTATCTATCCTTGCTACCTGTTTCAGACCCTTGACTGCCGCCCCATTCTTCCCAGAAACTTTAAAATCCTGAAGAGCAGTTCTAAACGGCATGTCACTTCCTTATCAGAGCAGTTAACGCTAAAATATCACATCTAAAGATCTGAGTTATCTGCACAGCAGCAGCTACCCTTCACAGGCACCAGTTTTTGCAGTGATCCAGCAATGATCCCACAAGATCCAGATGGACTTCCACCCACACACCCTGTGCCTCCAACAACAGCAGCAGATCATCTAATTCCCAGAAATGAAACTATCTAGGATGTCCAACGTACCATTACCGGGGATTAGGTCCCCTTAGGTGGCCAAGGGTACAAAAATTACTTGCTTCATTCATTTAATGCTGGAGTTTCACACTTAGGCTGTGTCTGTCTTATACTGTTGTTTTATATTAGATTAAAGTCGAATTTTTAAGCTGTACGAGGGCAGTTTTGGGACTGACCACGTATTTTAAATGCTGAACAGATGATGAGGACACCTGAGCTGCAATGCCATTCTCCAAACGTTCATTCCTTACCAACGCTCAGTGATCCAGTTTCGGTTTGTAGCACGACATATATTGAAATTTCGAAGTCGGTAAATGGGTTTATTTTCTTTGGAGGTCGGTATAGAACCATTTGGTAACCGTAGATTGTCTTAGGAGGGTTCACGGAAGTTCAAGTTTGCGGAAATGTCTTTCGAACACTTTAGTATTTTTTCAGTGAGCCTTCGGATTTCGTTTTGTAAAGTTTTACGTTGTTCTTTATCTGTTAGATTCTAGATTTTTCATGATGTCTAATTCCAGGCCAGGTAAATGACACCATTTTTTACGTATTATTTTATCATTTTCTATATTTTTTTGCTATACTTTAAACATTACTTTTTTTCATTAAATTTCAACTTTAAAGCGAATTTCAAAAATTTGCACCGTGAGACTATATTAAATAATCTCAGTACTCTTTCATCTAAAATTCCTAAAATTTAACACCGATGAGCTCCGAAATTTTCATTAATTTTATTTTTTTAATATCGTCCTATATCAGCGAAAAACTTTCAGTTTTTTCTTCAATGACGCAAAAATCTATATCAGAGTCGAAAAAAACCCTGTTGGAAGATTTAACAAACTTCTATTGTCCCAGATGTTAATAAATAAAAATTTAGTCGACAATAAATTTAAAAATTTATTAAAAAATAAGCGAACTTAAGTGAAAGGGTACACAATCTAAAATACAATGGAGTTTTTAATGAAGCAAACTCTAAATGGCATCAATAGTATTTAAGGTCAATTTATATACTTATTTCTGATTTAGTACTAACATAAATACAGTAGAGTCTCCCTACAGCGAATTTCTCCCTATAACGAAAGTTTTAATCGGAATATTAAAAAACATTCAAAATATTCTCCATGTAACGAAGTGGTTGTCTCCCTATAACGAATTTTTTCAGACCTTTATCTTTTCGATTTTTGTCATTTTTGAAGAAAATTGCTAATTTCTGTGCAAACAAATCGTTCACAAGTGCCTGTTTCTAGAACCACTCGCATTGTTCATTCCAGCGATAACACATAACAATAGAATGCTATGTGAACGGTAATGAAGTTGTGGCGACCTGACTTTCGACAGAGGGAGCAACACTTCTACGGGTGAAGATTCCAAGAATCGGGGTGGAGTGGGGGGTGGAAACAGCAAATGGATGTGACAATACGCATTTTATGTTTATCCATACTAGTACATATTATTCTCTAAATTGGTGAGTTATTACAGTGTAGAGGGCCCCAAAATCCTTCAACATGAACCTCAAACCCGATGTGGTTGTTTTTACTTGGAACGCGAATGGTCTTATCAATAAGGCAGCTGATCTCAGAGAGTTTCTCGCCCGAATTAGCTCAGATATTGTTTTACTGCAGGAAACCCACCTCAGTGGGGTTGATAAATGTTCCTTTGCTAATTATGACTTTTATTCTACCCCCAGTCGCACACACTTCAGGAGAAGAGGGACTGGCATTTTAATTAAAAAATCTATCACACACTATCACCTTCCCAACCCTACCCTACGTTATGTCGAAACGACCATGGTAGTTGCAACTATTCCCCCTCTGCCACCCATTAATTTCATCTCAATTTATAACCCCCCTAGAAACAACCCAAATTTCACCCTCGATCTCGAAAGCCTAATTGCTTTCAATAAAATTACCTTTATAGCAGGGGACTTCAATGCCAAAAGTAGATCCTGGAATTGTAGGAGAGGCTGTAGGCTTGGCAAACAGCTAGTAAACTTCGCCCGGCTCACGGGACAAAAAGTCATTACCCAGACACTCCCACTCGATTTGATAGGAGAGGTGCCACCATTATAGATCTGGCAGTTACGAGAAATCTAAATGTTGATTGCAAGGCCTCTTCCGAAGATGAGCTCTCCAGTGACCACTTGCCCATCAAATTCTGGTTGAATACCACCACGGACCCCAATCTCAACAAAATTTTTAAGCCTCACTGGAAAAACTTCCAACAAAAAATATTCAGCTACCCCACCAACAAGTTTAACCCTCAAAATGTTAAAGAAATTGAAGATAAAATTAAAAGGTTTACCTCTGAAATCCAGACCGCCTATAAGGTAACTGGCAAGTGGGTCGAGAAGCAGACAGAGAATTACTCCCATGAAATTAGAACCCAAACTCATATAAGAAATAGATTAAAAAAGATTGCCCAAAGGTCCTGTGACCCTAGAGACAAAAACCTTTATAATAGAGCTCAAAATTACCTTAGAAAACTTCACTACGAGGCCAATCAAAACAGGCATACGGAAACCATCGAAGGGCTTAACCCCAACGACGGCTCCATCTGGAAATACGTCAAAAAGTACACAAAGTCTTACTTTAAAATGCCACCCCTCACCACCCCTACTACTATAGTATGCATTAACAAAGCGAAAGCCGAGGCCATAGCAGAGGTCCTTGAATACCAGTTCAAAACTAATGAACTTCCCCCCACACACCGAAGCAACAGTTAGCAAGAGAGTCAGGCGTTTTCTTAAGAAAGATTCAAAGGACAAATCTAATTTTTGCCTTCCCTCGGAAGTCACCGAGTACATTAACAAACTCAAAGCCAGCAAAAGTCCTGGGTCGGACAACATCTCGAATACCTTAATTAAAAGATTCCCGATAAAATCAATAATTAGGCTAACAGAAATAATTAACGCGATGCTCAAATTTAATTACTTCCCAAATGTCTGGAAATCTCCAATCGTGGTACCAATACTTAAACCAGGGAAGCTCCCATATGACCCAGGCAACTACAGGCCAATTAGCCTCCTCTCTGCGCTCAGTAAAATTGCCGAATCTGTCCTGCTCAAAAAAATTATTGAAGCTACGGAGGGCAAACTCACTCCGTTCCAATTTGGCTGTCGGAAGCAGCTTTCCACTGTTCAGCAACTTTTACGCCTAACTGAAACTGTGAAAGAAGGTATGGACGAAGGCTGGGACACCGGAGCAGTGTTCCTTGACATCGCAAAAGCGTTTGACAGGGTCTGGACAGACGGCCTGTTATACAAACTCATAATGATGCGGATCCCTGGAGGTTTAGTTAGGCTCATGGCTACCTACCTACGAGGAAGGCGCTTTGCCGTACGAGTAGGGAGTGATCTCTCCTCGGAAAGCGCAACTGACGCCGGAGTAGCTCAGGAATCCAAGATTGGACCTATACTGTTCAATATCTACGTCAACGACATTCCCAGCCCCAGGAACTGCCAGACCCTATTATGTCTATTCGCTGACGACACTGCCGTCATGAGCACCGGTGAGTCCAACAAGGTTATGGAAGACCTGAATAGCTATCTTGAACAGTTAGGTAAGTGGCTGATCATGTGGAAAATCAAAGTCAATGCAGACAAGTGTCTGGCAGTTTACTTCACAAGGCGCAGAAAGGTACCCGACCCATCCAAGCTCTATAGAAGAGCTATCAATTGGAGCAAAGATACCAAGTATCTTGGAATTACGCTTGACTCTCGCCTAACATATGACAAGCATATCACGAACGTCTACAAACAGACTAGATCTACCAAAGCCCGACTCTACCCCCTCCTCGGAAGGAACTCGAAACTTTCTCTGCAGAACAAACTACTTTTGTATAAGACCATTCTCCGCCCTAAAATGACCTATGCTTCTCCGGTCTGGGGGGCAGCAGCTCACTCGCACATCCAAAAACTGGAAGCAACGCAGAACATAATTGCCCGTCAAATTATTAATGCCCACTGGTTTATCCGAAACAGGTATATCCTCAAAGACCTCAGACTCTCTCCCGTAATTTCTCATATTAAAAATCTTGTTAAAAAGTTCTTTCATAGTGTTGACAACCACACCAACCAAGCCATAAAAGAAATACCCACCTACGACCCCTCTAACCCTGGGAAGAAAAAACGACCCAGGGCGCTTCTACTTTCAGGTAACTAAAAAGCAAGACAGATCTACAGCAGCCACCCTGGAGCTTTTATGCTAATGACTGACTTGTCCTTATCAGGACAATCATGGAAAGTCGCTGATTTAGCATTGGAGGCAATTGGCACGACTCCTCGACTAGATGTGGTATGCAGAGTGAACGGAAACAGAGATCATCAACAGTTTAC